>JACXGJ010000667.1:0-111428 GCA_016801105.1 Esox niger
CACACACACACACACACACACACACACATAATGCTCTATGTAGAGCTTAAAGTAACCGCTCAGCTTTTCCAGATTTCTTTTAAGTATGTCCTGAATTACATTACTATTTGAGTTAGTTTTTTTCTCTGCACCATAATGGTTAGACTATTGTCATTTAAAGCAGGAATAAGAAATTGGAGAAATAACAAAGTGTGTTTTTCATTCCATTTAAAGCTTGGATGTGTAGCTCTCTGAAATACAAAGACTGACCATTCCCAATGTTTGAACCCTATTTGTGTTTATGAATAAAATGTAATACGAACATTCAAGGGACACTTTCACTGGGCATTGACTTTTGTCATCTCATGTTATTTCGCCAAACTGTGTGCCATCAATTATCAAATCTGATAATGATTCCGATAACATCACTTACCTCCCCACCTCAGAGCACGTCCCAGCATCCGCAGCCACGGCAGCTTTCGAGTAGAAATGGTCCGAGGGGGAGATGGGGCTCTTGTTTCCCACCCCAATGAACACCCCCACGAACACTCCCACTGCAGCCACCAGCAAAACTACCAGCCCAGCCACCAGGGACTTCCTGACCATTTTCCTGCCCAGGGGAACCAACACACCAACACATCTTACAATTAGACATAAGCATTACTAACATCTCCTTGACTGATTGCATTGATTAGATCATTAAAAGTAGTTGGCTGGTCCAGCAGGAGACATCCTCTTAAGAAAGGTCAAAAACATTTCTCGCACGTGTACATCACTTTAACGTTAATCCAAATCACTGCATAATTTGTGTCAAGAAAGAAATGGAGACGAACGTTGAAATAACTACCTTTATGACAGGTTACATTTCTCCTAATGCGCATGCTTCTTCGAGAGCCTTCTGTCTAGTCTTAGAGCTACACTGCTATGCAGCCCACGGGCCTGTCAAAGGGGGCTGCGCTGTGTTTACTGATGCGGTCTACGACTGCATTCAGCCCAAACTCAGACACAGTCAGGGGCTGTGTGTGATTGGCTTCTGGCGCTAGCAGCCGTGGTATCCACGGTAGCGGCCAGCCTGTGACGTGGTCTGTTTTGATCATTCTGACTGTGTCCTTAGTGCCATTGAAGCACAGAACTGGCATCCACACTTGCAGCAGAAGTGACAGGAGTTTCTCAACAAACCTTTGAGTACAAAATGATACTGAAGCGGTGTTTTTTATTTGACAAGCTCCATTCAACTTAAAAATTTAGCATTATAAAACAACTGCGAACTCACAATCCTATTGCAGTTTGGTGTTGTGTTGATTTGACCAGACATACCATAATTGGCCAGAAAAACACTGGAAGATGACATAAGAGGTAGTTGGATAGGACTTGCAGGGAATGGGGGTAGCCATCTTATCCTAAACAGAACAAAGGGTTAAATCCTGTATAACAAGTTGTAAAAAGTGAGAAAATGGTTTAAAATAATATTTAACAAATGTTGAGTCTCCTTTTTATCACTTAACAAATGGATTAATTTTTTTTTTAACTTAACTGAATCACAAAGCACCTGTATTACACAACGAATTTGATATGATTTATTTACCCAGCATTTCATTATTGCTGAACATTTCACATAGGCCCAGTGCCTTGGTAAAATGCCAGTTTGTTGCTTTAAAGCAAAACGTAGATGATAATAATGTAGATTTGTTCTACTGTCGAAATCTACAGACAGGTATCTTAAATCAATCAATATTAAGTGAAGTTTATATTATAGCCTAACATAAATAAATATATTTGCTTAAAAAGGTCAAAACACTTGACACAATACTAATTTGTAAAAAATATATCCGAACATTGCGCAATGACATCCAAAAGAATCGTTCTGCGTTTTTGGAAAGGGGGAGTTGTTTTATTTGGAGATTATGTTACAAATCACATACTTCATTCTTGGTTATGTGCTCCTATTGAGGAATTGACTGCAGGGCAAAACAGACCAGAATGTCACTATGTGCAACCATTTGACGATCAATATTGTAATCTATACTCTATCATTTATTTTGTGAATGCACTTTAAGCACCTAGAAGTACAGTTGGTACCTCCATATTTCAGTAACTGTGCTGCGTCAGAACATTGGATTTCGGACGCAGCAGTTTAGACCATTGGTCCACCCTAGGTCACTTTGTTTTGTTGGATGAAATTAGTGTGATTTCAAACACAGGAATGTCTTTCAATGCAATAGCATGTGCAGTATGCTGCATTATTATTTTACGGCTGAAAATGCTTTGGATTTAGACACAGTTCCTCACCAAATGAAATAAATGTACTATATTTGCATGCACAATGATGCCAACTCCGGCTGCATGCTGTGCTGAAACCACGATGTCTCCTGTCACTAGAGCTAATCTTCTGAATTATTAGAGGAAATCAAAACGTGGTGGCCTAATTCCAAGATTTGTGGTTAATTGTTTGTAGGTTATCGTCTGATCTCACTGATCATTTTATAAGAAACAATAACCTTGTAATACCCATTAAAGGTCGTATATAAATAAATCTCAATGCCACAGTAAATTAAGGTTAAAGAGGTTATTCACAATAGGTGTACGTTAAGGTGTAGGCTATGCGGGCATTTAAGAATGAGGGCGTGTCGTATCATCATTGACATTTTTGCGAGCAACGACACAAGAGTCTGCCGCGCAACGCACAAGCCTAAATAACATCGTAGAGGGACAGTCAGGGAATTACAAGAGCCTCCAACGCCTGACCAAGCTGCCACACAGACCGCCAGAGATCAAAACGTTAACAGAGCGTTTGTTTGGTGTTATAGTGTAACGCGTGGAGAAGATAGTCATTTAATATCCGGTAAATCGTGAATTTTGTGCAAACGCTGTTTATTAAACAATATAGACTTAATATGTATAATCTATGGGTTATTGGACTGAGTGATATTTGAATTTTTTCTTGATAGGATAGTGTGTTTATATTATATTTGTAATGTGCAATGGTAATTAACTCTCGATATAAATACGGAAACATGGGTTCTAGATTAAGCAGACAGAGTAGTCTGGACAATGAAAATTTTACGAAAAGGCGTCGCAAGCATCTTGACAGTACAGGAGAAAGCGATAGAGGGGGAAGTCGAAGCGGCGGCGACTTTCTGTTTACAATGATGCTTAAATCAGACAAACTACCGGGGATGCTGCGGAGGTCCAACCACAGCCCATACGTGAGGCGTGTGGCATGGATCCGAGAGATACAAAAACTGCTCCGTGATCGTAGGATAGATCAGGCAACCGACGTGCTCAAACTGTTGAGGAAGGTAAGGACAAAATATGTATTATTTTGTTTTTGTGTAATAATCAAACAAAATTGGGTACACATGTACGTATGTTATGTGATTGGGAAATCCAATAAATCTCCGAGAATTTAGATTTTAGTATTTCATACAGATAGGATACAACAATCAACGTTTGTAGTGTGCCTTGTTTAGACTGGCATGTACGCATTTGCAATATTTATGTCTTGTAGGAACACATTTACATGTTTTTATATTGTATTTAGCATAGGCTACATTTTAAATCTGCTTTCCTAAAACAGTGCCACAGGTGCTCCTTCTAGTGACCTGTTGTAGTAGATGTTTGTCATCTATTTGGTTCACTACCCTGACATTGCTATACCAGCATTTTTGGACAATATTTGAAAGGTGCTTATAGTTGTCAAAATTCATGGATTTTCACAGAGCTGTAACCGAAATACAGGTAGTAGGTCCGATCTTAATTAATTAACTGCTGATCAGTTCAATAAACCTGCCCCAACACATATATTAGTGTAACAACAAAATGGGGATAGCTATCTAACTCTAATTCTAACTTATTTTGAAATAAAAATGTATTTGAATTATTTACCAAATTACAAGATAGCTCATCAGTCACTGTAGAAATTTGCTATCAGACAAAAGTTGTTGCGTGCAATTGTAGCTTGCTATTTTATTTATATATATACAGCACATTCTCAAGGTCCACAACCTCGATTGAGCTTGCAGTCTCCCAACTCACCACTAGGAGTCAAAAGAGTGTTGCGGTAAGGCAGCCCTGTCCAGTATTTCCACCACATATGATATCTCCCTGTTCACCACTCTCTTTTTCTTGGGCAAGGGGAAATTAAAGCAGACTTGGATGTAAGGAAGAAAAATACAATTCATGCCATGATGGAGTCCAGGACCTTGAGAGGATCCCAATGTAGCAGTGAAAGAGAATAATGCGAGAACAATGCGAAGCTTCAATGAGGCTTCTATCAAGGTCCAGGGGAGAGGTCAAAACATAATTCCCAGGCCCTCAACAACAGAAATTCAGGGTTAATGAAGCAAAAACTATGAGAGCAACAATCCAGTGTGACTGTGTAGCTCTACATTCCAACTGGAAGCTAGAAAAACACATGGCTTACAATTCATTGTCAGTCTAACTGTACTAACCAGGTAGAACCCACCTTTCTTCACAAATAAGTGTCTCACTTTAAAACACCAAAAACTGTAGGAGATGTTGTGAAAAGGCTTTGGCATAAGCTGGGTTTTTGCTTTAGGCTGTAGTCATATTTTTCTGACAAGTTTAGAAACTTTCTTACTTGGAACTGATTGCCTGGGAACAATTCAAAAGCAATGTGTCCTGGGTTATTCTAAAATATTATACGTTCTCTTCAAGATACTTAGGAGAACAAGTCTTCACACAAACATGAAAATTAGATAGAACGCTATGGTGTCATGGCAACCATAGTTCTAGGTTAATGTTAACTGACCTGATCTGAGCTAGCACTTGTTTTTGTTGTGCCACAATTTGAAGGACCAAAAGAGACATAAGTAAATTCACCTTGGACCTATATGAAGCTGTGCCATAGATAAGATGCACTAACAGAGTCTATTCATTACACTGGATTTAACTGTTTAGCAGTTTTCTGTGGACAGAATACCATTCTTACAGATACTTATTGATGTTCGTATTGCAATTAATACACACATTAAGATCAATCAATCAATCAATCAATCAAATTCATTTTATAAAGCCCTTTTTACATCAGCAGTTGTCACAAAGTGCTTTCACAAAACAGCCGGCCTTGAACCCCAGGGAGCAAACAACAGTAGTGACGAACTTCAGTGGCTAGGAAAAACTCCCTAAGAGAGCCAAAACTTAGGAAGAAACCTAGAGAGGAAGATGACAATTATCAAAGCAATACATGGGTACCTATTTTCTTTGAATAACCTGTCCTCTGTAATACTGTGTATCATGGGCCAGTGAAGGTTTGTTAGAAACTGTAAAACATTCATGAGCCACAGTGCCTTCTATTCCCACTCCTCATAAGCTTTGAGACATTTTCATTTATAAGGCGTTTATACTGAGAATGCTCCTGTTTTACCTGGCTAAGACTGATGGCTAGGATTCAGACATCTTATGTTCGTTGCTATGTCTGTTGCTATGCATTCTCCCAGACACAGACAGGGCCAATAAGGCTCCCCATATTGTAGTCCTAAAAAAACAGTCTGCTTGGTCATTACTATCTAATAAGAAATATAATTAGGTTTTTGGATGCATGCTGAAGATAGGATGTTGTATATTTTGTTCTATGATAAAATATCAGTATAACTGACAGATCATCATTAACTGTAAAGCCCTTATATGCTAAAGAAAAGCAGGTTGCTATGAAGTTGCCAACTTTCAGGGAAATGTAACAACTCGCATGTGCCTTTGCTTTGAACTGGGTAGACCTATCCTAGATGGTGACTGCTTAGGTCCTCTACATTCAGCAGATTGCAGGATTGGGAATCGTGGGTAGGGCGCGCTTGGTAGCATTGGCCTTATTTGAGTAGTAGCCTGGCATCTCAGCTTGGAAACTTTGTCTGGAATTCTGTAAGGCTCCTCTATTAATTTAGTTTGCTTGAATGATAATTGACTTCCCCTGGCAGGCCTGGGTGCTTACAGGTACATAGATGCTGATCCATTACTCAATCTAAGTTTTCTCATTTGTTATGTTTGGCCAATTTAATGACACCTATGTTGATTGCATTGTGTCTTTATATTATGGAATAGAAATGGAATAATCCATTCATCTTATGTTGGGTATAAAGCACACGTAGGATTTCTCTGTTTATCATGTATGTGGGTGGATGTAAGCCCAGATCAATACCTCAACCACTGTCCCACTATCTCACGGTGCAGTCTCCTCCATTGACAGGCCACTGAATGATTAGTCCTCTACTGCACTTGTTTCATGGGTTATTGTCGACCTCCCTATTCCCCTACCTATATTGCTTCATATGGATACGGCAGGATCTCACTTCCACTCAGCTGTCTAAAGGAGCCATTAGAGCTACACATCTAGCCTCTCCCTGGCCATAATGCCTTGATGTCTACTGCCAGACCATTCTAATGGCCCTCTGCAGTTACAGTGGGGGAGGAAGCAGCGAACAGATCCAGAAATACTGAAAATAACCTCATTTCATATTCCAATAGTGGCTTAGTGTTTGTAAATATATTGTTCAGTAGATTCATAGAGGTACAGCATGTGCAGTGTCTTAGCGATAGTGTGTGTGTGTGTGTGTATTGATTTAATTGGCCAATAGGTGATACCCGACAACACTCTTATTCATGGTTAATAGCAAACTAAGACACAAGAATGGATGATGGCTTGAAAATTCCTAATCAAGTTTCGAATTTGTTCCATTTATTTGCTGTGCACGCAGCGTGTTTCAATGTATGGATCAGGATTTTAAAGCATGTTATCAGTTCTGCTGTAAAGAGTGCTTCAAGTTTCTGTCCTCTTTGTCTGTTTGTTTGAAAGCCCACTCTCTGGCATTTTCCAATCAGTAGGTAATTACACTGAATAATTGACAGAGGAGAACGTTGAAGCTGCTTAATCAATGCAAGTAGATATCCCAGGATTTTAAAGTTACATAACAGCCTAATCACAGAGGATCCAGGCATGGCTCCTTTAAATGTGCTGTTTTGATTGAATAAGCTTGACATAATAGTGCCTCTCAAAAGTATTCAGCACCCTTTGGACTTTTTCACACTTCATCATCAAAACAGATTTTATTAGGAGTTATTGCCTGGGATCGACACAAAAAGTCTGTTCTAAATTAATTGCTAATACAATGCTAAACTAATTACCAAGAAAATAATTGATTGCGTAAGCATTGTGAAGGGTTACGTGGGACAAACATTAAAATTAAACAAAGAGGGTTAGGTAGATGAATAAACAAGCCAGAAAACAATTGAGTAGTCTCTGTCTTGTGTATATCTTTCTCTTTTGTTTATCTATACACAATTACTTTTCTTTTTAGAATAGCATGATGAGCACAGTATTAAATTAAATACGTATATTTCCATTTGACATGGAACATAAGAGATTGAGACTACTTACTTAAAGTCAAGCGCTACAGTCCTCATAAGGTGGATTCAGCCATACTGCGTTAACTTACTGTAGCTCTAATCTATTGGGTGATTAACAGAGCTCTGAATGCGCTAGTACAGAGATGTGTCATCTAATTGTGGGCTCTCCTTTCTGTTGCTTCTCTTAACCGAAATAGTCTTTCCCAATACTAACCTCCCAAATGCCCAGCCTGGTCTAGTTTTTATGGCAGAAGATAAAACTGGCTTTAGCCAGCTGGACCCAGCAATGCTTGACTTTTCTCAACAATTTTGTTCAAGCTCTCTATAAAGGCCACTTATTGTCAAGCTCAGCTGAGGTATGGAATACTGTAAACCTTTTGAGTTCCCATAGGCCTCTTGGTGGCCTCACTGACTAGTGGCCTTCACGCAGAGAATCTCAGTCTTTCTAACGTTTTAGACCGATTTACAGTTGTGCCATATTCCATTTCTGAATAATGGACTTTGCTTTGCTCCAGGGGAATATTCAATGACTCAAAAATATCCTTATATCCTATCCTGATTAGGGCATTTGAAGAACCTTTTCCGGATTTGCTTTGAATGTTCCTTTGTCTTCATGATTAGGTTTTTGTTAGGAGTAGTACTAACCATCCGTGGTGAAAACATATGAAACACCTTCATTGCACACAGGTGGACTCCATTCAAATAATGAATGCAGATTTTATGGTCCCCATTAAGGACATTTTGTGTTGATCAGTGGCAAGAACACCTAATTAAATCCATTTACATTTAATTTTGTAACTCAAAAAAAAGAAAAAATCCAAGGCGAGGGGAATAGTTTGGAGAGCCCAGGTATGATAATTCAAGTCTATTATAAATGGGTATCAAAAATGATATTCTGGTTAATACCTGAAAGAGGTGATCCATCACCCACTGTATAATTAACTGACCTGATACACTGTATATATGAGTGGCTGAAACAACTGAAGATTGAACATGAAAGGCAGCTGAGTTAATTGTGTTACATCTGCTGGAACGTGGTCAAATCTGTTTTTCACAGCATCCCATTTACTAGGTCTCCTCATTGCTTTGGGTGTGGTGCGGATAAGTCTGTATTGATCATATTTTATGTCTCCATCTGACATGATAATATCGGGGACCAAAGTGACCAGAAGGGGACAACACAGAAGGGGACAATTTTTGTGACTAGGATAGTAGAGTGAGAAAAGTCAACCTGAAACCATATAACTTCCATATCTTCAGTCTTAATTGAGCCTACCAGGAATATGCCACTGCTCGTATACAGGAGCACCGCCTCCATTTGCGTATCTTTACTATATAAGTTACGCAAAGGTCCAAGTGGCAAACCATGTCTATTTGAGCTCGGTCTTCGGTGGGGGAAGAATCCATGAAAACGTTGCATCAAATTGAATAATCAAGAAAAATCACAGCATCAATCTTTTACATTATGCGCGCAGCATCAAATCTATCTCTGAAGCAAAAGAATCAATACTTTTTGATGACATCATCAATTAATCAAACAGACCTGAGTCAGAGTATTTGCACAGTGGAGCCAGAGTCGAAAGTGCTTAATTTGGTAGAGGGTGCAAATATTCCTTAATCTGTATTTTGGGCCCAGCATTTGACATGCTGTTGACATTTTTTCTGCTTCTTCTCCAATGACCAAAGGGCAGCCTAGATAATAAATATTATTTGTAAAATTATTTTTTTATACATTGGGAGTGAATTATGAAGCTACCAATGAACGATTTTCAGTGGAGCAGGATATTCTGGGTGTCGGAACTCTCCCAGTAAGTGATAAATGGCAGTACAGACAGTTTACCTTTCTTTCACATACTCTGGCCTAAGCTTTTGGCTGCAAAAGTTTCGCCAAACAGCTTAAAATAAAGTGTCTAGCAGCAGCACATACACCACACACCCACTGGAACACCTGCACAAATCGTCAAAGGATGTGACAGCTCCCCAAAAACAGTGACCGTGCATGTCAGGTCCTGGCTGGGGTGCCTCTTGGCATCTCTATGTGCCTGGGGGCCACAGTCAGGGCCTGAAGTGCCTCTAGGCATCTCTGCACTCCTCGTTATTGTCACCAATTAGAGGCAGCTGCCCCACATTGCCTCTAATTAAGGACCTTATTTTAGTTGCTCTTGTCACCTTTGAGTTTGTGCTTCATTGTTTGCATTAAGTGTTTGCACATGGTTTGTGGGCTACCGCACCGTTTGGTGGTTTCAGTTTAGTTATTTGTGAAGAGCGTTAAAAGGATGTTTCCCTACTACACCTTTGCTCCTTGTGCCGTGCCTTCCTTTGACTCTGACAGACCATACACACTCCATGTACGCCAGTACATTTTTAAAAACAGATCTACCAGACTGATAGAAGGTAAAACACTAAATCAATGCTTTGTACTCGATGTAATAAGCCAGTAAGTTCCAGTCATGGGACAATAAAACATTTACATATTAAACCAAACTGTTATTAGTACAGTGCAAACATCTTTCAACAAACATCTTTCAACGTCTTCACACAAGTTTAAATGCACCACCATTAGTCTCGCATGGTTGCATACTGTTTCATAGACCACTAACAAGCTGCAATAGAACTAGCACAAGACAATGATCATGTGAAACGTATGTTGTTGTTAAAAGTTGTGTTTGAAAGGGCAGATATTAACAATTAAGCATTCTACCTTCTGTAATAGCCTCCGGTGTCAGTCCCAGCCAGTGCAAGTCAATACAGCCCTAATACCGTTAAATGACAGATGCCTTATGTCCAAACCCTGAAGGCCAACTAGGTTTTGTCAACCCAGAGAGCAGCAAAATGTGTTGGATTTTCTTTTGTCTTTTGGTATTTGGTATTGCTCTTTCCAAAACAAATGGGAGAAACTGAGCAGAAAGTAATTATAATAAATGTACAAATGTAATCAGTAAAACTCAGTAAATAATACCAAATGATAATTTAAATATACACTACTGTTCAAAAATTTGGGTCACTTAGAACTTTGTGATTTCCAGGAAAACATACATGAAATGAGTTTGAATAGGAAATATAGCAAAAGGAATAGGAAATATAGTCATTGACAAGGTTTTGAAATAATGATTTTTATTTGAAATAATGATTGTTTCCTTCAAATTTTGCATTCTCCAAAGAATTCTCCATTTGATGTAGTAACAGTCTTGCAGAGCATTGGCATTCTTGTTGTCAGAAATGTCACCCTTTGTTTCCTAAAGCACCTCCCACAAGTTTTATAGGCTTGATGGGCACTCTTACATACCATACAGTCAAAGCTGCTCCCACAACAGCTCAATAGGCTTGAGATCTGTGCTGGACACTCCATTATAGACAGAATACTAGCTGACTTCTCTGAAAAGTTCTTGCAATGTTTGCAGCTGTGCTTCGGGTCATTGTCCTGTTCTAGGAGGAAATTGGCTCCAATCAATAGCTGTCTACAGGGTTTGGCGTGTCATTGCAAAATGGAGTAATAGCCTTCCTTCTTCTAGATCCCTTTTACCCTGTACAAATCTCTCACTTCATCACCACCAAAGCAACCCTAGAGCATCAGCCTTGCTTGACAGGTGGCTCTAAGCACTCTTCCAGTATTTTTTTATTCGGTCTGCATCACATGAATGTTCTTCTTTGTGATGCAAACACCTCAAAATTTGATTTGTCTGTCTTTTTTCCAATATTCCTCTGTCCAGTGTTTGTTTTTTGCCTATCTTAATCTTTTCTTTTTATTGGCCAGTCTGACATATGCATATCAGCAAGTCTAAAGAAGGCCAGTTGTATTGCTTCTTTAATCAGCACAACAGTTTTCAACATTTATTTTTAAGATCAATTAGACTAAATTGCTACACTTTATTGATTAGCAAAAACATGTCACTGGAACACAGGACAGATTTTTGCTGAGAATGGGCCACTGTATGCAGATATTGTAGATATTGCATGTATGTAGATATTCTATTGAAAATCAGCCGTTTCCAGTTAAAATAGTCATTTACAACATTAATGTCTACGCTGTATTTCTGATCAATTTGTTTTAATTTTAAGAGACAAAAACCTGATAAAAAGGACATTTCTATGTGACCCCAAACTTTTGAACAGTAGTGTAAATACTATACACCAAGTAGTGTGACTTAAAATTGGTATTGCAATAAGATTAAATAAAGTCACACCAATGGGGCAAATGCTTGGAATAACTCTCAAGAATAAAACAATTAACAGGGGGTTACCTTGTATTTATTTGC
The DNA here is from genome assembly GCA_016801105.1 of Esox niger. Taxonomy (NCBI): domain Eukaryota; kingdom Metazoa; phylum Chordata; class Actinopteri; order Esociformes; family Esocidae; genus Esox; species Esox niger. Next base: position 11,595 of record JACXGJ010000667.1, read on the forward strand.
TTGAGATGAGCTAGGAATGTCCCATCAACGAATTGCGTTCAGCAGAGAGTTAAAATTGCCTAAGAGTAGACATGCTCCTCTTTCATTCTGATGACCGCCTTCGTAGTTGGAAAGTTCTGGTTTCTTCCAAAAAAGATCAAAGTTATTCACAAAGCAAAATCTGTTGAATCTACAGTGACTTTCCAGCCAGACATGTAGAAACTACAAAAGACTGAATTTTTCACCATCTATTTGCACTTATTAGATAAGTCCTTAGATTATAGGAATCTGCTAGACTGCGGTATTTTCTGGAAGGATTACATAGACCTTATTAATAGGGAAGTCAGTGATGTCAAAGCCTTTGTTATTTCATTGCGTGTTCCTGTGTTCCTGTGTGTGTGTGTGTGTGTGTGTGTTGTGGGGGCACGTACGTGCATTAGCCTGAGATGTTTTGAAACATTAGTTGGTGTGTTGGAATACCACTTAAACAAGTGTTGTGCAACACATTGGCAGGGACTGATAGCACTACTGGAAAGGGTTGAAAGCACTATTTTGTGTTTGAAGCTCTTCTTGCACAACTTTTTTTTTTCATTTTATCATTATTATTCCAATTTAATTCGCCTGCTCTACAGCCTAAACACCAAAACAACTCTTGAACCATCAAGCTAGAAAAACCTAATCAATTTCAAGCTAGAAAAAAACAATCATTTCACATATTTAGGCAATCCCAACTTAAAATGATTAAAAATTTATCGACTATTACTGTTACCATTTGTAGACAATTGCATAATTATCTTTGATTCATTGTTGTGCTTCTTGCCTGTGCAGTACTCTGTCTGGAAGTCATAGTTTTCTAGTCTTTCTACCCAGCAGGCTAGTTGTTCTTCCAGTTCTTTGAAGGTTAGCAACCATTGAAGTGACAAATGATCCGTCCTGAGGTGGAACTTGCAGCCGTAGAGGTAGAGGCAAAATTGCTTGACAGCCTTAACCACCGCCAATAGTTCTCGCCAAGAACACAAAGTACTCCGCCTTGCTTTGTGCCTTACTGTAGTATGACACTAATTTCTCTCTATCCCATGTCTGTTGGGATAGGACAGCCCCGAGGCCAACATTGCTTGCATCAGTATCCAAGACAAACTGTTTTCCTGGTCTGGGAAAATGGAGCACCTGGACGCTGGTGAGTGCTTCCCTTAGCTCTTCAAAGGCATGCTTACAGCTGTCGTTCAAGTCAAAACATAGGCCGTTCTTGCTCAAGATATTCAGTGGGTGGGCGAATTCTGCAAAGCCCTTGAAGAATCGCCAATAATAGGAATGCCAGTCCTAGGAATCTCTTCAGCTGTGGTACCTAAGAGGGTATAGGCCATTCCCTCATGGCATGAACCTTGCTTGGATCTGTAGACACCCCCGTCGGGCCCACCACGGGGCCCAGGAAGCTTGTCTTGCGGTGGAACAGGTGACACTTGGCTGGGTTGAGGCGAAGATTAGCCTGATCAATGTGCTGGAACACCAGGCGGAGATTGATGAGAGCGTCCTTGAAGCTGGCTGCATGAACCAGAAGGTTGTCCAGATAAACCACATAGGCAGACTGGGGGACTTGGGGACATTAGTGACAGGGCTGTTGCAGAGTCCAAACGGCATCACTGTAAACTCCCACAAGCCCCTCCCGATGCTAAAAGCTGTTTCGGGGCGAGCGGAAGGTGAGAGAGCTACCTGTCAGTACCAGCTATGAAGGAAAAGAGAGCTGAACCAACTGGAACCAGCTACCCGGTCCAATGTATGATCTATGCGTGGTAAGGGGTATGAGTCCTTGCGCGTAACTGTTTTGAGGCACGATAGTCCAAGCAGATGCGCAGGGACCCATCTTTATTCCGTACCAGATGTCCAAGGACTTTAAGATGGTTTGATGATGATCAACCATCTCCAAAATCTTTGTTTCCGCTTCTTTCCATTTTGCCAAAGGAAGCCTGCGAGCAGGTTGCCTGATGGGGGCTGATGATGTATCTGCTTGCCTAGCTGAATCTTGCTCTATCCATAGTTGTCTCTGGGGGGAAGGGAGAGAGCATTCTCCAGTGCGAGCTGACAGGCAGTCTCGACCATCACCCCAGCTGCGGTCAGAGAGTCCATCCCTAGGATGCAGGTTTCCGAGATGGCAGAAGCTACTGGTTGCCATGCATTGGGACAGTTTCCCGGTCACTGTTTCTAACCTGGTTGGAGTAGAACCCCAACACTCTGTGTTGGGAATGGCCCCTGGTTGGATGATGCTAATTGTGGAGTCGGTGGACCCCAGTTACTACACAGGTCACATAGATGCTTCTCTTACCTCTCCCTAGATATCCCACTCTCTTCATATCGGGGTGATTCTCCCTAACGGTTGGTGTTGCCCCGTCTACACCAGCCCTTCCCTGTTTCCCGGCAGATGCTACGTTTATCCTGCTTCCACTTCTTGTAACATTGTGACATGTTGTGCCCTCGGCATCCACAGAAGGAACAGGTCTCTGGCTTTGACATAGCTAGGCAGACTGGGGCACTCTCTTCTTCAGATGCTTCGTCCTCAGTGTTGCAGACAGCCCAGACAATGAGTGGGTTGTAGAAGGGGTGGTTGGCCTTTTGCAGATGATTGCTTCAAGGTGCTCGGATCTGGCTAGAGCAGAATCTAAGCTATCTGGGCATTCCATGCGCACCTGCTGACGGAGATGAAAGGGGGCGTAGGCTCTGCAGGAAAGCATCAAGCACAAGGCTGTCTTTCACTTGTGCTGGGTAGTCTGTTGTTCTGGGTCCAGGTCTAGTAGTGTTTGCAGGGCCTCACCTGCATCTACAGAGATGCAGCCAAGTTGATCCCACGTTGGGCCTGCTCTCAGCCTGCAGCCTCAGCGACCCTGTTGAATTGAACCATGTAGGCTCTCCAGCTGCACTGTCCGTCACCCTACAGAGATGCAGCCAAGTTGATCCCACGTTGGGCCTGCTCTCAGCCTGCAGCCTCAGCGACCCTGTTGAATTGAACCAGGTAGGCTCTCCAGCTGCACTGTCCATCATATCTTGGAAGCTTATTCACTGAAATAGATGCCGCAGTCATACCATGACCAGTGTCTGGCCAAACTCCTGTCCGCTGCATAGCTATCCCAGAGTGCGGACGCTCAGAGCACTCTGGAATTCCCAGACATCTTTGGATGGATGCTGTTCCCAAAAAAACATTCTTCCCACAGCCAGTGTCTTTGGGTTAGTTAACTCGTCCCTGGATCCAGCATCAATAGAGTTGTCAACTCTGCCAGGAACCTTTTCTTGCCAATAAGGAATCAGTCCATCATATAACTGTGGGGGTCCATCATACACTCCTATTGCTCCTTCTTCGGCTGCCCCCTTCTTTGACCGTGCACCCTGTTCGGGAGTCTTCACGGGAGTGAACTCAACCGCGGGACCAGAGAGCAGACAAGAGATTGCTCAGCCACTCTTCAATACTGGTCACCTGCGCTTTGTCATGGTTTCTTCTACAGGCACGTTGGTTTGGTGGCGCTCTTCCCCTCAGCAGGCATTCCGTTTTTCATCATATTTCTCTATGATTGTTGCTTAAACTCCCAGCACTTCAAGGTTTTCATCATATCTTCAGTGTCACAAAGGAGGTCCGTAGCTAAAGGGATCCCGCTTCTGACACCAGTGTAATGGGCTCATCATTAGACTGAAAATCCATAGGTGGTTAACTGTATGCTTTATTTAACATTAAAGCATTGGACAATCACAATGGAATTGCAGCACACACATGAGCAGCGCACACGCATAGAACACATGCGAAGTTGGTTCACCACTACAATATGATATTGAAAAAGTGAATAATGGATGTGTTTATACCATGCATGCCTTTTTCATATCAGCTATTCAACTTGTTTATTTGCAAGCTCCAAATCCTCTTATTTTACTCAATGGCCTTTGTGCCCTGGCATGTGTCCTTTTTGCTCTAAACATTTTTGTGACATCCAAAGCCAAATGGCCCTGCGACTAATATGATGAAATTCCAAGCCTGTTTATAACTACTTATATGGTGTTTCAAATCCTGTCTTGTGTGGAATTAGATCTCCTGGTTTAATATACAGTCCCCTCCAAAAGTATTGGAACAGCAAGGCAAAATCATTTGTTTTTGTTGGTCACTGAAGACATTTGGGTTTAAGATCAAAAGATGAGTATGAGACAAGAGTTCAGAATTTTACTGGTATTCACATCTAGATGTGTGAAACAACTTAGGACATATCACCGTTTGTATTAGACCACAGCATTTTTAGGTGAGCAAAAGTAATAGAACAAATTATCCTAAAGTAAATAATATTTAATATTTGATGGCATAACCCTTGCTTGCAATAACTGCCTCAAGCCTGCGACCCATCAACATCACCAAACTGTTGCATTCATCATTTGTGCTATTCAGTTCTTGTTTGTTTCGGGATGTTCCTCCCTTCAGTCTCTTCTTAAGGAGGTGAAATACATGCTCTGTTGGGTTAAGGTCAGGTGATTGACTTGGCAAGTCTAAAACCTTCCACTTATCTCCCACGATGAAGTTCTTTGTTTTGTTGGCAGTGTGCTTTGGGTCATTGTCCTGCTGCATGATAAACTTCCTCCCAATTAGTTTCAATGCATTTTTCCATAAATTGGCAGGCAAAATGTTTCTGTACACTTCTGAATTCATTCTGCTGCTACCATCATCAGTTACATCATCAATAAATATTAATGAGCCTGTTCCAGAAGCAGCCATGCATGCCCAAGCCATGACATTACATCCACCGTGCTTCACAGATGAGCTTGGATGCTTCGCATCATAAGCAGTTCCTTTCTCCACACTTTGGCCTTTCCATCAATTTGGTAGAGATTAATCTTGGTCTCATCAGTCCATAACATTTGCGGCTCACCTCTGTACTCCTTTGCAAATTTCAATCTGGCCTTCCAATTCTTACTGCTGATGAGTGGTTTGCATCTTGTGGTGTGGCCTCTATATATCTGTTCTCTGATTCTTCTTCGAACAGTGGAATGTAATACCTTCACCGCTGCACTGTGGAGGTCATTGGTGATGTCACTTAATGATGTTTTGGGAGTTTTCTCACAATATTTCTGTCATCAACTACTGTTATTTTCCTTGACCGACCGGTTCAAAATCTGTTTCTCAGTACACCAGTAGTTTCTTTCTTTTTCAGGACATTCCAAATTGTTGTGCTTGCTATGCCCAATGTTTGTCCAATGGCTCTGGTTGATTTTCCTTCTTTTCTCAGCTTGACTATTGCTTGCTTTTCTCCAATAGACAGCTCTCTGGTCTTTATCTTTATTTATCCTCTTTAACAAGAAATGCTGTCTTTATAGGTTTAAACCAAGGATGGAAATTTAGACTAGTCATGCACAGCTATTTAATGTTTGAACAATCAACCAAAAAGGCAACACTTGGGCAACAAGAAACATCATGTTCCAATACTTTTGCTCACTTGAAAAATGGGTGGGTTCAAACAAAGGGTGGTCTGTCCTGAGTTCTTTAACACATGTAGATGTGAATATCAGGAAATGAAAGCTGAAATTCTGAGCTCTTGTCTCATACTCATCTTTGATCTTAAACACAAATGTCTTCAGTCAACAACAAAAAGAATTTGCCGTTCCTTACCGTTCCAATACTTTTGGAGCGGACTGTAGATTTCTTAGCTCATTTACACTAAATCCTCAAAAAAAATTATTTTGTACATTGGAGTTACAAGGAGATTCTAACCAGATTAAACAATTTTTTTATCATCTTCTGTTATCATCAGGAAACAGTTCTTTGATTGGCAATATGTTAATTTTTATAAATTCTTAAATGTTTTGGTAAAACTAAATGACAATCAACTGAAATGACTTGCATTCATCGTTTACATTTTCATTTTTACTTCACCCCAGGATACTTTGATTGAGGCTCTGGTTGAATATGAAGAATTCCAATGAAAGGATTTAGCCTAACCCTTTTTTATGTTTCAATGTGGCTACCTTTTTCTATGCCCTGAAACCCCATAAAGTATTTTCACAACACTCTTATAATGAAAGAAAACAACTTATGGTGTTTCAGAGAACTACTATGTTTTTAAAGCACTTTCTGTGTATATTAACGCTTACATTGGGTTTACATTCAAACACTCACCAAACAGCAGATCTCAGTGTTTTATTCATTTCATTACGCAATAGTGTTTTCGGTATTTCTATTTTTACATACTGCAACTCTTTTATGTCTGTGTGCCCTAAAAAAAATTGTCTGCACCATTCGGAGAGGACTTTTTTTAGACTAACTGTTTAGAATGCAGTGCACAATGGCAGACCTAAACAAAAGGCTTCACTCGACATCAAAAGAAGAACCAAATGCTCACCCATCATAGAATGCCTATTGATTTCATTTACTGTGGAATTCATCAGCACAGAAGTTAGTAATACAGAGACGCTGTGGTATGCTTAAGCTCTCAAAAACAATGATGAACAAAAACGGATATGAAAAAATGTCATGTTTTTATCGACATTTCGCATCGAGCTTAATTTTTAAGTCCATGGCTTAATAATTTGGAGGTTGTATTGTTTGATTTAATACCACGTCCAGTGTATTCCCTACTGGCTTTAAAAGGTGATTTTGACCATATATAAATAAATTAGAGGTGGTATGAAATGCAAATAGCCAACTTTATGATCGAGCACTGAAGCTTTAAACGATTGGTATTTATTAACACCGATTTCCTTCCAGTGTGCATACAACTGTTTGATATATCACACGTTATTGATGAGTACGACCATTCTAAATTCGCTTTGCAAATACACATTTTGGATAGACTCTACACATTGATGTACAAGGCCCCACAATATTTTTGAATCAATCTGCCTTTGCCAGGAGGCTGAAACTGGGTGATTGTGAGATCTTCCAGCAATACTGTAATCCAAAGGATTCTTCCACCTCCACACAGAAATGTCTCACTCACAACAGAATCAAGCTTTTGCTTTGGCCATCCCAGTCCTCTGACTTAGAGTTTGTCCCATTGAAAGCCTCTGGGATGAGCTCAATTGGGAAACTACAGACAACGGTAACGTGTACAGACCTTCCGAGGGGCATGTGCTAAATCTGAAAAAGGGGGTGGAGTTGTTGGCTCACACGGACGGATGCTGCTTTGAAGTGAGTGACGCACAAAACAAAAACAACGACGCATGCTCAGAACGGATGATGCATGCCCATCGAAGTGAGGCAGGTGCGTAAAAAATACGGACGACGCATGCCCGTTGATGTGCACATGTCAACTGGAAAGGGCACTGGAAAGCAAAGGAGCACATGCTTATGCACAGGTGGAGCCTTACCTGTGCACGTGCCTGACAGGCAAGGACCAAGGACTGAATACTCTGGATATGTTCTGCATTGATTTACTTCCTCAGATCCATTGCTATGTGTTCACACATCTCATCACACATTAGTGCTGTACTAAATGCAGCTGTGCCAAAAGTTTTGATACACATTTGAGAAAAAAATGCATTAGTTGATTAAGAATTGACTTTAATAAAAATGATGTACATATACTTTTTTGCTTGCGCACCAAGAAGGCCAATAATTCTGGAGCACACTCTGTATGTCTACCATCTAGAGGAGTAACACAGTGCAATGTCTGGAACCTCTCAATATCCATATGTTATTTTCATCATACTTGTTACAATATTATTTGTCATCTGTCTGGTCAGTTTGTAATAATGCTATAATAATGTTTCCTTACACAAGTAATTGTTTTCATGAAAAACTAAGAGGCCTCATTGTGGTTGTAGGCAATTCAAATCATGCTGCCTTCTTGTTTGATTTGCCAGGATCTGGGTTTAGAAGGCACATCCCTCAATGACATCTTATATAAGAACGCTGCATTTCTCAACCTGGTGGACCCCATATCCCATGAGCTGCTTCTTAACCTGGCTCGTGAGATGCAGTGTCCCAAGAAGGTAAGAATCATCTCATAGTTTGCTTTCTGCTTAAGTTTGGAATGTTACGCTATTACAATACAGTCATTAGGTCTTCTACCATTTGTAATGTAACTGATTCTCATAATTTAGTTTTCCGTAATAGAGGAGCTGAATGTTGTTTGCATAGAGGTTATAAAATAATTAACAAATTATGTTAAATGGGATGGGGATAACAAAGGAACAGACACAGATACACATAGAAATTACAAGAAAATAAAAAAATCTTTATTGACTCACGCAAGTCGCAAAAAACCACAAAATAACAGTCATTAAAGTAATTAAAGAGAGAGATTGACAACTGACTCAAAATACAGGGCCGCTATGCTGGGATGGTGCTTTAATGATATAAAGATTTTCATCAACCTGGAAATCTCAGTTAGAATGTATCTTAAAGGTTTACCTATTACAATAATTTGTTTTATGTGTGTTTAAAAAAAGCTTCTGTTGTTCCTTTTGCGTGACTGCGTAAGCAGAGCCAGCCAAGAAGAGTGAATGTCTCTTACAGAGTGACTGGGTGATTGGCTGACTACGCATGGTCAAATAGCATAGTGGTTAGAAATGTGGACTGCCATGTAGTTAATTGGGGTTTGATCCTCGCCGTGGACCAAACGAAGTAGGCATTAGGATTTGTTCAGGATAGACTAAAACGTTGCTGCCTACATGCTTAAGTCACTATGTTGTAGTAAGCCTAAAGTAAAACTTTTACAATTATATTGCTACTTTTCTGGTGGATTTTCAAAATATGCAAGTATTTTATACACTGATAATTTTGCAGCTTTTCCTACTTACAAAGTATGTAGATGTTTGTTATTTTTTTCATAGGTACACTTCAACTGTGAGAATCTAAAACAAAAATCCAGAAAATCACATTGTATAATTTTTAAATACTTAATTTGCATTTTATTGCATGCCAAATATTTGACACATCAGAAAAACAGAACTTCATATTTGGTACAGAAACTTTGTTTGCAATTACAGAGATCATACGTTTCCTGTAGTTCTTGACCAGGTTTGCACTCACTGCAGCAGGGATTTTGGCCCACTCCTCCATACAGACCTTCTCCAGATCCTTCAGGTTTTGGAGCTGTCGCATGGCAGTACGTACTTTCAGCTCCCTCCAAAGATTTTCTATTAGGTTCAGGTCTGGTGACTGGCTAGGCCACTCCAGGACCTTGAGATGCTTCTTTCTGAGCCACTCCTTTGCCCTGGCTGTGTTTTTCGGGTCGTTGTCATGCTGGAAGACCCAGCCACGACCCATCTTCAATGCTTTTACTGAGGGAAGGAGGTTGTTGGCCAAGATCTCGCGATACATGGCCCCATCCATCCTCCCCTGAATACGGTGCAGTCGTCCTGTCCCCGTTGCAGAAAAGCATCCCCAAAGAATGATGTTTCCACCTCCATGTTCTTGGGGTTGTATGCATCCTTCTTCTTCCTCCAAACTTGGTGAGTGGAGTTTAGACCAAAAAGCACTATTTTTGCCTCAAAAGACCACATGACCTTCTCCCATTCCTCCCCTGGATCATCCATATGGTCATTGGCAAACTTCAGACGGGCCTGGACATGCGCTGGCTTGAGCAGGGGGACCTTGTGGGATGGCATAGTGTGTTACTTATGGTTTTCTTTGAGACTGTAGTCCCAGCTCTCTTCAGGTCATTGACCAGGTCCTACCATGTAGTTCTGGGCTGATCCCTCACCTTCCTCATGATCATTGATGCCCCACAAGGTAAGATTTTGCATGGCGCCCCAGACCGAGGGAGATTGACCGTCATCTTGAACTTCTTCCATTTTGTACTAATTGCGCCAACAGTTGTTGCCTTCTCACCAAGCTGCTTGCCTATTGTCCTGTAGCCCAACCCAGCCTTGTGCAGGTCTACAACTTTATCCCTGATGTCTTTACACAGCTCTCTGGTCTTGGCCATTGTGGAGAGGTTGGAGTCTGTTTGATTGAGTGTGTACGGGTGTCTTTTATACAGGTAATGAGTTCAAACAGTTGCAGTTAATACAGGTAAGGAGTGGAGAACAGGAGGGCTTCTTAAAAAAAAACTAACAGGTCTGTGAGAGACGGAATTCTTACTGGTTGGTAGGTTATCAAATACTTGTCATGCTATAAAATGCAAATAAATTATTTAAAAAACATTCTATTTGATTATATTCCATCCCTCACAGTTGAAGTGTACCTATGGCAAAAATTACAGACATCTACATGCTGTGTAAGTAGGAAAACCTGAAAAATCTGCAGTGTATCAAATAGTTGTTCTCCCCAATATTGATAGTTATTGTATTAATGTCATTCACAAATGAAATAAAAACAAACATTGTTGTGCCATGAAATGAAATAGCTTTGGCAATGTATCCTCAGTCTCCCTAGCAATTGCGCAATTCTTACGACTATTCCTAATAAGTTAGTGAGCACTCGTAAGCCTATTACTGGCTAAGCTGTTAAAACAGCCAGTGGCAAAAGCCATACAGTTCATTTATGCTATTTTTGGTGGAAGTGAACTTCATTAGAAACGTTAGACAGTTTAACACAATGCCTAATGGTGTCTAGCTAAATACAGCCAGACTATAACTTCACTGGCTACAAGCTTCAGTAGCTACATTATAGTTAGCCTACAGTAAAACATTGTAGTTATTATATAGCGATGGACCAACTGCACCGGCAACAAACATATTCCTCTCAATTGCGATTCACAAAGCGTAGCTCACATAGTGTAGTGGAACAAGCCATGGAGTGATTGGAGTCATTGTTTTCATTATTGTATAGATAGCCATCTACATTAATCTTTTTCTAAATAAACAGGTTGAATGTAGTGTAGCAAACCTGCAATACCTGTTATTGGTTTGGATGTTAGCTAATGTAGGGAACTAGTTTGGACTAATTGGTTTAACGATGCCAAAGTATACCGACATTGTTCACACATATTGCTTAGTGAAGTAGTGGTTGAAGACACTGCCTGTCACATTGGTGACCCTTGTTTGAATCCAGTGAGGGCATCATCCCTTCTAATCGCAGGAAGGCCGAACTAGGCTTGCCTGGTTTCTTTTCTTGTTTTGTAATACTTTACCTCTTATTCTTTGTTTTGGATTAATCTTGAGCGTTATTTTCCCCCAGAAGGACGCTGACACCATAAAGTCATCAGATAAGATCTGCAGACAGCTGATTTACCATCTGACCCCTCACTCCAAGTGGCTCAGACAGAGCATGTCCAGACGGAAGTCTCAGGCCTGGTAAGCCTCTTGATTTAACTCTAACCCTTCATACATAAAGCCCATGTTCCACTATCGCTAACTACACAAACTCAGTGTTTAAAAAACTATTTCAACTACAGCAGTTTTTGTGACAACAGTTTAATTCAAATAACATACCCATAATATGGAAAAACTATTTGAGCTCACAAAGCTTTCCAATAGGTTAAAAACATGTATGCTGATCCTTGCCCTGTCAGATATGTTGCTTTGGGGCTACCTGGCTTGGTATTTGGCCAGCCTATCTGTTTATTTCATTGTATACTTATTGTTTAAGTAGTTATTTTCATGATTTGAAGTTTGATTTCGGCAGAACAACGACTGAGTACAGTCACATTGTTGAAAATGAATCCTAAAAATATTTAAAATTACTTCAGTTTAATTTTTTTCAGGATGTTACCAGGCTTAAACTAATAAAAGCTATACCAATATTTTTTACAATAACATTCTATATTTACGGAAGCTCTGAAACCCAAACAGTAAAAAATAAATAAATGTGGCCCCGATTTTCTCATTTGAATTAGTTATTATCTCGTTTGAACGACTTAGTTTCTCGTTTGAACGACTTAGTATGTCGTTTCAATGACTTATATCTCCTTTGAATGATGTAATAAAAAAATTGTTTAAAATAATTCATTCATGTAAAATCTTTTTACTACTTACTTTTTTTGCTAAGTCGTTCAAATTAGATACTAAGGTGTTCAAACAAGATAATAATTAGTATATCTAATTAGGCCAAATAAATTATGCCGCATCATTACAAGGCCATGTAATGGTTGCTACAGCTCATTGTTCTTTGATTTCGTCCATTGATGGGCCTGTAATTGTTCATTAATAATTATTTGAAACCCTAATGCAAGGCATCCTTTGAATTCCAAAGCATTAAGTCAGAACAGTGAGCAAATGGCTGAATAATAGCACGTTGGAATAAGGTGAGAACGTATCAAGTGTGCCATGACATTTTGCTGAAATGATAAAACATTGTATATAATACCAAACAAGATTGTCCCATAAATATTCGAATCCAGGCAACATTACAACAAATAAAAGTTGCAAAAATAATATACATGTCATGTAAACTTGTATATTATAATGATGACACATGGCTGGTTCTAGGTTTCTCTTTAAATCAATGTATTTATTTTATAATCCTTAAAACATCTTTGTGGTTCTAGTGTTCAGTGTATTTGTTCGGTTGATTGTGAAAATTTTTCTTAATGTAGTATTGTGTGTTGAGACAAACACACTCGTTAAATGTATCCATAAGATCCACCTCGGCCAAAATAGGAAGGTTATTTTAATCAAATAACCAGGTGGAACAGTTGGAGACGCCGCGTTTTTTATCTGCAAACAGTTAGCAGTGACAATCACACATTTATAGCTTACCTTATTATTTGTTTGACCGCTTGCTAGACATTTGATTTCAAAAGAATATAATAGCATGTTATTTATTTATCTTTGATTATCTGGCAAATAAATGAACATGACAGGAAACGTTTTCATGAACATCATATGCCAATTGTCATTCAAACATGATACTAAGTTATTCAAATGAGATACTAAATCATTGAAACGAGATTAACTTAGTCTCTGGGGCCCAATTTCTTTTTACTGCTTGGGCTTCAGGGCTTCTGTATATTTTAAAGTTTATTATTGGAAATATACATTTTGACTCTAAAGACCCGAACTGCATTCCAAAGTTTCAGCATTTTGTTAACCAAAATTGAGCTATATGTTTGACCTGAAAGAATGATATGTATGGCTAACAATCTAGCTGAGCCAGCCAATCAAATATATCAAAGAGCCTTTTACTCTTAAGGACCCTTGTTGGTGTGCATCGTGTTTACAAAATGTCCTGGTCAGTGTCATTTGTTTCACACATAATTGGCCAGAAGGACCGGGAATGGATTTTGTGAACAAAACTTTACACTTTGTTACATCAGAATGTGTATTGAATGGCTAGCAAGATTTGAAAGGTATAAATATATAAATATTGGCAAATAAGCTAATTCTATCAAAAGCCTTGCTTATTGCTAAACAAATTGGCTGTCAGAATTAGCTTACCGCTTCTTTTGACTAGGTTTTAAAGCTACAGTTATTATTGAGATCCATAGTTATCAGTCTTTACTGTAAAGCACATAATGTTTTTACAGATAGGCTGACATTAAAACCACAAAATGTCTACCTAACCATGCTTGATAGATAGAGATCTGTCTGTCTGTTAAAAGTATATTGTACATTAGTGTTTTCATTGTGTTATAAACAGCGTAAACAAGCCAGGGCAATGTTGTTACTGTATCTGTAACATTTACGTTAGTTATGCATCACGGACATGGTTGTCAGTGATTTACTACCTTTGTCCAGACCATGCTGCCTGGTATACTTACATTGAACATGTGTTTAAAGGGAGGAATGTCAGTATAAATCAGAGATGCTTCTCAACACATCAACAAAATCAAATTCATTTTTAAGGCGGAGTTGTTCATTACATTATTTTCCTTATTGCAACATTGTGTGGTGGCCCAGATATTATCGATAAATACACAAACAATCACATTGTGTTTTTTAGGAAACATATGCTTCTATCAAGAACCAACATAATCTTTCTGCTAGGCAGGTTGTCATTAGTGTCACCATACCATACTAGCTTTAAAGTATGTAATATAACCTGTAATGTTGAATAAGAAATGTTCTAAAGCTGAATATAGTGGATGCAAGCAACTCAGTAATCTGTCATTTAATCCCATCTTAAAATGTTGGTCATTTTTGCTTGGCCAAGACTAATCTGCTCCTCTGATTACATTAGTCTTGTTCATATTGAAATCCTTTTTTTAGAGAAATGTCAGAAATTGACAGGTGCTGTTTCCAGTTCGAGTATTGAATTGAACACCAAAATACCACCACCATCCATCTATATTTTCAAGATGGAACTATATAACTACACGCTACGCCACTGTACTACTGTGCTTTCACTGACTATTGTGAACAAAGTGGTTTGTGCATATTCCACAATGTCTTTCTGCTTTACTTTTGCCATATCCCACATAAATATGAACTACTTTTTCTTACTTTTCGGTGAGTTTTGTTTTGTCAATGTGCTAGAAATCTTAACAGAACCTGGCAACTTTTTCCTGGTTTCAAAGCAAAATTGTTAGATTAAGTGCATTGTTACCACAACTGGTAAGCAATGATTTGAAATTAATTAGAAATGAACTAGAAAGTTTATAATGGTAACTCCTCTAACGGTAACGCTTTGTGAGCTCAATGGGAACGCTAACATATACCCTTGTACTTTTGGACATTTGTTAGATAATATTTGTCCTACAAATGCCCCCCCCCCATGTCAGTCTACTTCCTAGGGCCCAGGCCTTAGCCAATCCTCTGATAACCACATGAGGTATCACGTTTGGCTGACATTCAATAGGGCTGGGACACAACAGTCTCTGGGCTGGCCAGGCAGGACAGGATCAAAGAGGCAACCAGAAGTGTCAATCATTCCTCTGTGTGGTGCTGTTGTCACCGGCACTGCAATGGTTTGTGCAATGGCATCAGTCTTCTTTGACTCAGAACAGGCTATCTCCATAGAGACAGTAGCCTGCTTACAAACATTGACAGTTTGGTTGGAATTAAATAGATGGGTTGTACAGAAGTAAGATTGGCCACTGAAATTAATACCCATTCTATGCATCAACATGTTTTTTGTAATCAGCATTTTTTTGTATGGATAGACAATGTGAACAATCACTTTGTTAAAAATAAACTCCTTTTAGAATTGTTCAATAAAATCTGTTTAAATCTTTAGTAGTTTAATAATTGTTCTGACTTTAAAATCGAAAAGCATTGAGACGTCATACTTCAAACAGTAATTGTTTCCAAAATTAATGAAGAGAAGCAGTTCTCAAAAAGCTTTATCGTTACAGTTATTATTCTAACAGCTTGGTACGTGGTAAATGGTAAATATTTATTTAGAAAATAAGATAGGTCACCTGATAAATGTTTAAATTGTTTATATGTGCAATAAATGTTAAATTGTCTGAAGTAATTAATTTATAGTTAACATTACTTACATTTGAACAAATATAAACATTAATACATTGAGTAGTAAATACAGTTACTATGTTTTTAAAGAGTCAGTATTTTGTGTGGAGTCTTACAATGCAAGACTCAAGCAATAGGCTTTGGTTGGCTGCCATGTATTTTTTTCAAGTTGTCCTGTGCTAAATTATTCCAAGCGTCTTGGAGGATTTGTCAAAACTCTTCTTTTGCCTTTTTGTCCTTGACCCTGTGCAAGTGATTCCACACATCTTTGGTTATGTTGAGGTTGGGACTCTGAGGTGGCCAGTCTTATTCTGTGCTCCATCTGCATACTTCACACTATGAATTCACAATGGAGAAAACATTTGTATATAGTCCCCCAGATTAAGGTAACAAAGAGTATTTTTATAATTGGCCTCACAGCTGTTTCATATTAGGTAGTTTTGTTTAATGATTGTTAGTGCCTCCAGAAACAAGCTGTATGTCTAGTCATGTTTCTAGGCTTTGCGTTTGCTTTTGAAGTATTTTGCTTTGTCTAAAAACATGAAGATCAAAGCATAACGCAAGTCAAGCTGACCATCACGAGGCAGATACATCAGAAATAAATTACAGACAGCCACAACATTAGGCGTGCTAACATCAACTGTTTGGTGATTAAAAATAGAAATGACTGAACAGCCCATCAGCCTTTGATTTGAAACACTCTCCAGTAGATTGGCGCAGACATGGCCGGGGGAAGATGTTTGGATTAAGGGGGTGCTGATAATGTCTGAGTACCGAACAAGAGACATGTGCTCGTTGGTAGTCGTCAAACGTTAGAAGGGAATTTGGGAATCTTGTCAAGGGGTGCTGAGGCTATAACGGCAGGGGCTGCATCACCATTACTTTCAGTGGCTATGGGCATTGATGTGTCAAAGATTACCACAGGTGTAAAAATACACCAGAACTTTAAAATGCGCCTTCAAGGTTTTGGAACAAACTCTTATGGACAGATTAAAGAAAGACATGTGGAATGAAAAAAAATGTAATGGACCTGATCTACATGGTACTACCTCATCTGTGAAATGTGGTGGAGGGAGTTCTGTCTAGGATATGTTTGGCTGCCACTGAGACTGGCTAAGCAGCAAGATGAATTCTGAAGTGTACTGAAAAATCGTATCCACTCAGATACAGTACAACACAATGCCTCTAATCTACTTGCTAACAGGGATGAACGGAAAACGGAAAAGTACAGAACTCACAGCTTATCACCCGGAAGGATCGCTAGCATTGATGTCTTGGGAACATATAGAATTGTCTTAAGATTTATTGTTGACAATTTATCAATTTAGTTGAGTTAAAGGATCTATGTTGGTTCCCTCAAAAAATGAAATGAAGCATTACCTGAGATTACAGTGAAATGGTTTTAGTGTTAATGTGCATATAAATGGTTTATACAAATCCAAGGTAAGGTTCCTGAACGGTATATTATATGAATAGAAATATTGACTGAATATTATAGAAATAGTATATTATGTTAATATGAATATATAAAAAGGTGCTTTCTAAATTACCCTCCATACACATTTTATTACAACGTATGCGCTTACCTTTTTATTGACAAATAGGCTTCTGGATGTCGTATGTCACAGCTAAATCTGTCGGCAACCAGCGTGTTCCCCTGGCTTTTTCCTTTTAATTAATGTTTATAGCACAAATGGTTGGAAATTACAGACGTTTTGTGACTTCTATCTCTTCTGGAACTTTTACCTCTGACAAAACACACTGCTTTCTTGCATTGCAATGCACACATGTCTTATATAGAGTCTGAGAGACACAGTAAACAAATGCTTAACTATAGGTAAAACAATGAAGCGATGTCATCCTTGTCTCGCCCGCGAGGTGGCTCAGTTCTTATAAAAAGCATTTCTAGCTAAAATGTTGTAATATTAGTAGCGATACAAATAAATACCAAAACTAAGTATGTTGAAGGATTGAAAATATTTGCAAGCCCCATGTAGACCAGTAATAGAAATTAAGTGGGAGAGAACACAATGTGATGAGTCATTGTGCTTCAAGACTCTGTTTTATTCTGAGGTCAACATGCAGAAAGGCAGACACAGAATAATAAGTATGAATAAGAAAAAGATGATAATGGTGATGGTGATATTATGTCAACTTGTCTTACAGCACCGCAACAGTCAAACACAAGCCAGATTTTGATATGCCTGCAGACATTGATGTCACCCTGATGTAGAACAAAGTAGATTAGGGTGAAGCTGATAGTTAAACCTGTAGCTATAGGGGTTATTTTCACTGAGTCATTCAGCTGGCTCCAGAAACCCTGCAAAGAGAGCAAGAGACTGTCTGACAGTCTGAGGCAGCTGGACCAAAACATTAGTCATCACCTCCCATTATGTTCCCATGTAGGGAAACTACACTCTAGTATTCAACATTTAAATGGCACTTCCTAAGGTGTTCCCAGATTCAAAAGTTAATTGAGTCATAGCAAAGCACAAAGGATGTAAGTGTCTGCCCAAATGTTCTTGAACCTAGACATTATTAGGAGAACTATTAAAATGTCTCTTACATTGTTGGACTGCAATTCATTTTGGAAATTGCAGATTTAATGGAATGCAGACTGGCGGCTATGTCACACTGCTAATTGAATACATGATATCCATAAATATTGCATAATGTTTCATCACAAGTTTAAAGTATACATTAACATATTAAAATAATTATATTGTTTACATTAATATACTACACATTTTAATTATATAGTTTAAATACAATGTGTTATTTTCTAGTATAGCTTAAGTGTATATACATACTGGACACAAGCTACACACTAATACAAATATTAAATTTGTATTTTTTTAATCGTTTTAAACCTTAATATTTATTATAGGTATTATATAATCACACGTCAGATCACTTTATAAAAGTGTTCTGTAATTATTTTGTTTGACTTTTTGCATACTAGATGTTTATTATCATTACAACTAAACATGCCCATTCCAAGTGTACTTAAATGTCAAATGCTTTTATTTTTAGATTTTTGTTTCTTTCAAAATACACTTTTAGTTGTTTTAAGTTGATAATGTATTTTTGTGAGTAAATAAAGGTAAGGATAGGCAGAATTTATTTTACATATATATTGAAATGTATATATACATTATTTTTTAGTATTCAGTAGTACATGTATTTTAATTGACAGAACTACAGTCCAATGTATTCTATAATACAATACTTAAGGACTTTTTTTTAATTAATACTTTTTACAGTCCTGATAAGTGTGGTCTTGTTTGGGTGTGGAGATTGTTAGAGTGATATTATCCAGAATGTTTTGCAAGTATAGATTTATTACATTTGCATTCTAAACTGGATTTTACACATAAAAATTATTATAATAATTGCTGAGGTTAAGGCGGTGTACTTGCAAATTAATTTGGTATTTGTAGTGTTTCAGAAGTTTGCTGGTGAAACACAATGGTGTTTGTAACAGTTCATTAATATTATTTTATTTATTTTTAATGGAATTTATTTGTTGTATTTTGAACAATACATCCATGGGTGTTTCATGTTGTATTTTGTTTATTACAAGGGGGCTTCTCCCAACCAATTTACAAAATATTATCTTTGTACACACACAGGTTTAGTATGTCTGAGCCTCATCAGAACCTGGTAGCTCAGCCTACTGGGGCCCTGTACACTGGGGACAGCTAAGGAGCATGACAGTTGCCCCCTTCCTCTGTCTTTTGCATATTGAAATGTCAGACCCACAGCCAGTCAGCGTGAGTGCAGCAGAAACCTGGGGTGTAGAAGAGGCAATGGGTGCTAACCTGGTTTATCAGTCTGACACAACTTGCTCCTGTATCTCTGCTCTGAGATTTATCGTGGCTGTGAAGGGAACACATGAATAATAGAGCACTTTGATTTAAAAATGAATGACATTGCAAAAATACATTATGTCAACTTTGCAGTATGCCTGGGGAAATATGGGGAGAAAGTGGACATCAAAATGGCAAACTATCCCCAAGAAAACAGGGATATCACACCTTTGACTGTACAGAGACTATATATTATATGAGATTCCTAGAATAATCTAATGCAGATTTGGAAAATATTTGAGCCTTATAATTAACAGTGAGACTGCCTCTGTATTGAATGACAAAAAAATACTTTCTCAAAACTTTCATACCAAAGCCTTGATCTATAGATAGATGGACCGAGGGAAAAGCCTCCTGAACCAGCTGGTCTTGGGGCTTTGTTTACCAATCAAAACAGACCCACAGTGCCTCAGGAGAACAACACAGGTAGACCCAATCAAATCATGGGAAAACAAAGAGATTGCTTTTTTGACACACTTCAACCAAATAAAACAACAATATTTGTGACTCGCTGCCATGAAAAAAGTGCCAAGCAACACTGTGAACATACCCAATATTTGTATCTATAATTACAGTAGTTTCCTTTTCATTAATATTTGCTAATATTTATACATTATGGGAATGCTGTACATAGATACTGTTTGTAATGCAATTTTTGCTCAATTGCTTAAGCAATGTAATGAAGTCGTTCACATGCCAAATAAGCCTTTAAATATAATATAATTGAATTGACAGAGAGAGAGAGAGTGAGTCAGAGAGAATTATTGAGATGGAGAGAGAATGAGATGAAATGCACTCGTTACTTACAGAGCGGAGACCTTTATTGTGTCTGAGGAGCAGATATTGGGCGTATGTAACCCCATTCACACCTACAGCTGAGCTGTGGCTGCATTCAACTACAAAACTATGTTGTATGCTCCTGCGAAGATGAGATTTTGGCCAAATAAAAGGCAGTGAGAGGATGAATATGTAGAAAACAAAAGGGAAAAAAGGATGTAGAGGAGAGATGGCTGAGTCCACAGACAGGCCTTTTATTTATAACTTGCATTAGAGTGACATTTTTCACCTTTATGATACAGAAGTGCTGTGATATTCCTGTGAGGTGAGCCTCTGGATAATACATTTATTTTCCTGTCAATACCAGATGATTACTCAAAGACGAAGGACAGAAAAGGCATCACTTTGTTGAATTGTACGATTTGCTACTTTATGCTACGATTTGTTGTCCAACAGCTTTTATGGTCATCCTGTCTAACAATGTTGAAAATGATGATGCAGAGATCCCTCATCTGGCAGCTGCTGGTGATTCATATTTGCATTGTTTCCTCACCAATCAATTTTGTTACTGGACTGGAAGAAATCAGCTTAACAGGATCACTTTCCAAGTATTCCCACAATACATAGAAAGTGCCTGGAAGTTCACTGCATTTCTTCCTCCTTTCCACACACGTCTGACTGGGAAGGAACTCGTATCAATCAGTGCATGAGACGAGGAAATTGCCCATGATGTCCCAACCCCAGGGCAATGCTTGGTGAATATGCATCAATCTACATAGCCACCAGCCATGTCAACCAGCAGCAAAGACTAGATTTAGACCAAGACAGCTTGATAATATGAAAGCGCAACTCAGACTACTGTGATGTCTGGTATCCCCGAGGTAGTCTATAACATACTATATAGAATATCTTCTTCAGTCCTGATGTATGTAAATGTCAATAAGAATCTCTTCATAAGATTTATATATATATATATATATATATATATATAAATCCAAACTAAATCAGGTAAAGCACTGAATGGACATAGTCAAAGGTTTTTGCAGGGTAGTGTACAAATGTGACAAGTTTGTATGAGGGAGAACAATGCGGTTGATCGATGACTTTCCCTTCTCTATCTTGCTTACTGCTCAGAATGACTGACTGGATGGATAGCCCAACTCCTGAAACTCAGCATTTGATCAAGATCAAAGGGCAATTACTTTATTGAACGTCTCGCCATAACATTAAACAAGTGTGTTTTATCAAAGGGCATGAGGATAACGTCCAATGAACAACAAAACACAATCAAAAATGTTATGCTTGTATAATTTGTTTATTCCAATTTGATCTTTGATGGCCGACAAATATGTTAAATGTTAAGGATGTTTATCAATCAAATATGTCTACTACAATTTGCTGCTGCCAAAATTGATTTAGATTTTTTTTGTTTTTTGCATTTACGGAGTTCAGCAGGCGCTTTTATCCGTAGCGAATTACAGTAAAGATGAAATCATGCTTTTCACTGTGTGTGGAGGTGGGGGTTTCACTGTTCGAGTGAGGAGTTGGGTGATTCGGATGTTTTGGCCCTTCACTGTGTACTCTGCTTAATCCTCATGCTGGAGAATCTGCCAGCCTTCCGCTCCAAGCAGGCCCAGACCCCTCACTTACACAACACAGGAAACACAATATCACACAAGGTCCATGTTCCCCGTTAACACAGATAATATAATTGAGATCAAAATCTCAGCACTCAGCCCCTCTCTGTCCTTCATGCCTGTTCCCTAAGCTATTTGATACCTTCACAGTACAGTCATGTCCACGAATATCAATAACCAATACTTTTCCCCCTTTACAGTCTGAAGACAACACTGCAGAGAAAAGTATCCACCGACACAGTCGACTTGTCTGGCATCCCTCTCTCCAGTCGAGACATCCGCCATGTGGCCTTCTACCTCCAGAACAGTGGGGATGCAGTGGTCGCTGTGGACATCAGCTTCACTGAGCTCCAGGACGAGAACCTCCGTGTCCTGCTACCCTACCTCGGGTCTTTGAAAAAACTCAACACTCTGGCCCTCAATGGCAACCGGCTCACACTAGCCATAGTCAAAGACCTGACTGAGATCCTGAAGGATCCCAAGAAATTCTCCAACCTGGCTTGGATTGATCTGGGCAATAACCTGGACATCTTCACCATGCCTCAACCTCTGCTCGTGGCCTTACGACGCCGCTGCAGCCTGAAGAGCAGCCTGCCCACCATCTACGAGTACACGGAGGGTCAGCCCTACTGCTACCACATGGAAACCTCAATCGAGGAGCCCAGCCACTATGAAGAGGAAGAGGCAGGGGAGGAGGAGGGGGAGGAAGATGAAGATGAGCTGGAGCCATGGGGAGTAGGGGGGAAAAAGCTTTCAAAGGACTTTACCCTGCACTACTGTGAGAGGTGATGAGGTGACCTCCTGGATTGATACTGCTGTGTTTCAAAGGCCTTCCCACAGCTAGCTCCCAGTCCCTACCTCCCCGTTGCCTCTCACATCATGAGCCCTGTCACCTATTGTGGCACATGGGATGTTCAGCGCCACACATTCTGAGACCCTAGTTCCAGCACAGCCACCAAGTGATCTCTCTCACCATCTATGTGTTAACCCACACAAGACAATTGTTTGGGACTTACTGTGTTGGCGGATGGTGCTCCTGGGAACAAGGTGCGGTTTCATTGGAGGGAGGCTGGAAGAATTTCGGAAAAGGTATTCTCTCTCGCCCTCTAAAGTAGCAGCTATGGAGCCAATCCCAAGGATTTGAGATTAGACGGCTTGATGGAGGAGCAGCATAACGCTGATGGTCTTATGAAGCTGCTGTTGGTTTGGAAGCAGTAGGTCCCAACCGGGTTCTCTACCAGGACTGTCACTGAGACTATCCCTGGCAGGCAGGGCCTAGCTCCACATTGTGTGTTCTCTGTTAATCTCTCAACAAAGGCTATGAAACAAGTTCAACAGACTATACAGCCGACGACCCGTCACGTGACACAGGCAAAACTGCTAAGTCAAGACTTTTTGCTTTTTCCCCCCCTTTCGAAATGTCCACTTGTGAATACCCACGTAGATGTAAATGATGACACAAAACATAGCTCTGTTGTATTTCCACAGGTTATTTTAGTGCACTGCTGGTGAACAAAGCCATCTTAGAAGACAACAGGTAGGACTCAACAATAGAGTGTTGTTTTCACTGATTGTTTTCAGTTGCCAAAACTCAGAGATTCACCGCTCCATTTTGCTATTTTAGTCACTATCATATCCATTACATTTTATGATACATGTGGGATGAATGGAAGGACAGCCAACCCCAAGGGGTGGACCCATTCATTTCTTTGTAGTAAGGGTACCCCAAATGGAATCACACACCATTGTCGTTTTTAACATTTGTATGTGATTATGTGTTCGTTTGGACTGTTACGTGTCAGTTGTAGGCTATTGCCAGGACTGATAATCCGCACGATGGACTGAGTACAGTGCTGGATAGAGGTATTCTTTGGAATATCATGTAATCGTTGGAGTTGCCAATTTCAGCTATGCTCCATGCCTCAATTTATAATAAGATATGTATAAAATGTATTGACTTTGTATGCATTTCAAACTCTGCTTGCTGCATAATTGTTTTTAAGCATTTGGATGGCATGTTGAAATGATACAATGACCATGAGGTTAACATGCAGATTTATCTTTAATTCAAGGGTATTTTCATCCATATTGGGATGAATGAAGTGTAAATTACAGACATTTGTGTACATAGTTCCTCCATTTTAGGGAACCAAATGTATTCGGACATATACATTCATGGGAATTAAAGTTTAGAATTTGGTACAATATTCCTAGCACACAATAACTAAATCAAGTTGTGACCCTGTTGTTGGATGTATTTGTAGTTTGTTTTGCTGAAATTTCAGATAATGTTGTGGCAATTTGAAATCCATGGTAAATAAGGTTTTGTTATTTCGGAGCCACTTTTCTGTAAATAATAATAAAAATATTCGTGTTATTTGACAGGAATATTGCTGCAAAACAAGTGAAATGTAGGCAGACGGATGAACCACCTCAACCAATGACATAATATATGATGTATCATTCATTTGGTCAAAATATAATCTGAAACACAAAGAAAACAAACTGTGAATGCATCCAACAATGTTGTAGAATCACAAGGTGTGGTCATTGCTATGGGACAAAATGGCTAACGGAGTCATCTGTACGATTCCCACAGTACAAAAGCAGGAAAACATTGGTGGAAATACTTTATCTGACATGGAGATCTTCACAAATAGTAAATTATTGTCTGCGTAATCTGCGTTCTCTTGTGTATTTTGGTCCGCATGTTGTGTAGTACCCCAAAATATCTCCCTTTACAAGGCATAATACAACCGGTAAGGGTATAGTAGCCTTGCACAAAATAAATATATCGTAACTCATTCCAAAGAAAATACACATGTTGATATCAACCTGAAAAAAGCGACACTAGTAGGCCAGATTTCTTCTAGACAGATATTTCTTCTAGTACAACTATGAAGTAGCAAGTTAGCTACCTAGCAATCTTTCTGCCCTACACCACTAGTCTAAGACCACTACACAAATTGTTTGTTCACGGCCTGTGATATGCAGTGTAACAATTATATATACTATATATCACAGGCAGGATAGGCTATGACAGTGGGAATTCCGAACCAAATACAGAGCTAGATTGACAAACTAGCAGTTGTTTCATTAGCTGTCAAGACCAGACACATTGTTTCTGCAATTGTATTTGTTTACGCTAGATGGTTGGAATTCCAAATATCTTCTTAATGTTATTAAAGTAGCCAATAGTTATGTAAATTTGAACAAATTATTTTGGTTCCCTAAAAATACTTTGTTCTTAATGTTCACCCAATATGTAAAATTCCTCAAATCAAAACTGTTAGTCTTCCTGTTAACATCTGTTTCATTTTCAATCCAAAGTACTGGAGTACAAAGTCAATGTATTGAATAACAATAATTGAATAAATGGAATTACTATGGTTGTGTCAACTCATTGAATATGTGTCAGGGGTTTACTGTCTGTTTGCTTGGGTATAATGTCTGATAACTGTTGTATGTCTGATTACTGTTGTATATTGTCTAATTACTGTTGTGTAATGTCTGATGGTTGTTGTATAATGTCTGATTACAGTTTCATAATGTCTGATTATTGTTGTAACTGTTTGTATTATTGTTTGGTGTTGTGTCCTTTGTCAAAGCAATTACCGTAAAAATTTCACTGTGAACATGAGCACACTAATAAACTAGCGAAATACTACTAGCAACAAATGCTCTCCTTTTCACTGACATTATGTACAATGAACTGAATGTATATGCTTAAAAAATATCAACGTTTTGTAATGTTTTTTTTTAATGGGAGACACTGTACGTGTGTATGTGTGTGTGTGTGTGTGATTGTTTAAAAAAAAAAATTGGAGCACATTTGTAGTAAATTCAACATAAAGATCACAACATAAAGATCACATCACTTGAGACACAACGTCATTTCCAATTGCAAATGTGGGAAACATTTGGTTGATGTGTTCATAAATGTGGGTAACATTTGGATGATGTGTTCATAAATGTGGGTAACATTTGGTTGATGTGTTCATAAATGTGGGTAACATTTGGTTCATGTGTTCATAAATGTGGGTAACATATGGTTGATGGGTTCATAGATGTGGGTAACATTTGGTTAAGGGGTTCATAAATGTGGGTAACATATGGTTGATGGGTTCATAGATGTGGGTAACATTTGGTTAAGGGGTTCATAAATGTGGGTAGCATTTGGTTGATGTGTTCATTAATTTGGGTAACATTTGGTTGAGGGGTTCATAGATGTGGGTAGCATTTGGTTGATGTGTTCATAAATGTGGGTAGCATTTGGTTGATGTGTTCATAGATGTGGGTAATATTTGGTTGATGTGTTCATAGATGTGGGTAACATATGGTTGAGGGGTTCATAGATGTGGGTAACATATGGTTGATGTGTTCATAGATGTGGGTAATATTTGGTTGAGGGGTTCATAGATGTGGGTAACATATGGTTGAGGTGTACATAGATGTGGGTAACATTTGGTTGAATGTTTATAAATTAGATATCAACCATTATTTACCCAATCCAAAGACAACCATAACTTTGTGGAACTCCTGTTGTGTTATTACTGTGCTTTAAACCATAGGTGTGGAGGCCCTACATTTGTCTGCCCCTTTACACTGTACCCTAGTTGAAAATGAAGGGCATTAACTAGTTAGACTTCCTTATCTGTACACTAATTGAAAGGAAAAAAACTCAAATGAGCTGATACTAGGTACATTGTGGAATGATTTTGACACCCATGCAAAACATAGTAAGCAAAAACATTCAAATTGAAAAACAATGTTGGATTTTTGTTATAGTTGTCACCTAAATGTTATTGCAATTTTAAGAGCATGACAAAGTTAAAATAGGAAGATGTCAAATTTTTGTATTTCTATAACACCTTTCTGTTTTATCACTATTCTTGTTTATCATCATGTAACAACACAGCCAAAAGACTGAATTTAAACAATGACATGACTTCTCCGCCCTTACCGAACAAAACTAAATTGTATTAGCTAGTCCACATGGATGTGTAGGTTTAGGGTTGAGGAGATAATAAATTATATTTTTAATTTTAAGTGGTATTAAATTAACCAATACATTATTCCATGCAGATGTATCCTGGTCACTTATGCTAGTACAGTATAAATCTTACAAATGTTTGCCAACAAATTAATGAATCAGAAACTAATGCAACACCTGGGACATCATGTGATATAAACTACAAAAAACTAAAAAAGTAGTAGGGGTGAAAAAGTCATTTCCCTCCTACTGGACCAGCAATGGTCAGCACTGCATTAGAAAACCCTGGTGGTTTGCAAGTGTGTAGTGTGGCTTGGGGTTTAAATGCCTCCCTGGGTTAAATGCCCCCGTTATTCTCCACCAAACCACCAAATTAAATCAACTTTTATTTCCAATATTCTTGATCATTTAGAAAATGTTCAATAACTAACTTTTATATTTTCTTATTGATGCCGAAGTACTTGATGCCGAAGTGGTAGTTGAAATCATTGCCAGCGATATTAAATGCTTCTGATAAGTAATCAAGCTCTATCGAAATGCAATAGGCTATATTTCAAAACGTGTTCATGGCATAATTCAGTAAGGAAGGTAGCAAACACAAAGAGCTTTCTTGCCTCAAGTAGAACAGGACGTATTTCAGACAAAAAAAACAACTTTAATCTCAGTTTCTTAACCAAATGTAAAATGTGTCTGAAAATATTCCCATTCGTTGGCAATAAGTCTTTAGTTTGCATAATTCAGTTGTCACAAACAATGGGAGGATATATAGAAAAGGCAATAAAATACAGATCAGTAAAACCTGAGAGTTGAGAAATATGGGTGGCATTTAGGGT
This sequence comes from Esox niger, assembly GCA_016801105.1. Lineage (NCBI taxonomy): Eukaryota > Metazoa > Chordata > Actinopteri > Esociformes > Esocidae > Esox > Esox niger. Next base: position 38,938 of record JACXGJ010000667.1, read on the forward strand.
TTTGGTTTTGGAGTACTCATGTGTATGTGTGAGCCTGTTGTCAGTGGAGGGTCTCATCTGCATAGTTACAACCCGTCATTGGTATGATGTATATTTTTTAACTCCCATCATCCACCGGGGTGAACCAGGGCCAGTGATTCAATCACAAGGTCCGGTCCCTGGTGCTCTCCTCCCGAGCCGTTTGTTCCTGTTGCGACAAATGTTAATGTGGCATTTCCACTAGGTGGCTCTCATAAGGTCACCACACAGTGTGACTGTCATACCTCCGGTTTGAAAATGACATGTTATATCGAGTTCAGACAAATACACTATAGCATTCTCAGAATGCCCTGTGTACCTTCACATTATGTAGATTTCCTTTCAGTACAAGCAGCAATAGAGTACATTATAAATAAATGTAGTACACAAAAACACTGGGAACAATTTTGGATCATGAGCACCACTTCCACACTTACTGGCGGAAATGATAAGGTTTGGACTGCATCTTTAATCTTCAAGCAATGCCAGCAATCTGTTTTTAACTTTCAATGTAAATCACATCAAGAAATCTATTAAAACTATTCTGTTACGGCATATTACATTGAGTATAGTACTGAACCTATTTTATCTCAACAGCACCCTTAGAGCACACACTCAGAACAGCATAAGAGAAGTCTCATTTGGTCTAAAAAAACATTGATGCTAGAAAAGAGCATTGTATCTGCAATGATTCACTTCCTTATCCAGAACAGCTCTTCCATCTGCAACTCCAGGCAGGCAAGAGGTTCTAGTGGGGCTTCAACATGGATGGGTATTCCAGCATGACAACTGATACTAACGTTTGGTATTTACTTCAACGTCTGTCATTTCGATCATGCTATAGACCAGCTAAGATAACACAAGTCCCATAAAAAACTGATATGACTTATGCCAATCCAACAACAGTTGTATTTTTTTTTTAAAGAGTCAGTGCATTTTTTCAGAAGGTAACTAGTGGCTACTAAATATATGAAAATTTCAGTAACTCAAAAAACATAGGTAAAATAAACACATTTTGTAATAAAGCTTTTAAAAGCACAATGTAAGCACAGCATAAATATTGTAAATACAGACACTGGTAGCATTGCTAAATTGGGACTGACTACATCCCGTAGCATTGTGTACCTATTAAATCATCCAGTATATTACAATGAAAATTTGCGCTTGATATCACAGGTTCTACAGGTTACCTCTTAACCTTGTAGTAAATAGGACGAGAAACATTCTGCCTGTACTTTCATATTTTGTCTCTGGCATAATTGGAGCCCAGTTGTTGCTATATAGCTCTATGTTGACATTTGGAAGACTTTCCATATCCATTATCAGTGACCAACTACCTGGCAGATTAATACCCAGCCGCCTTGCCCATCTTTCTGGCATCAGAGACGGCCCATATGCAACTGTTGTCCTTCTCCACAGCATTGACCACGTTGTAAAAGTACAATGGAACTTCCACTATGTGTCCTAGAGCCTTCAGATCCTCCACCACAGTCTTTGGGGAAGAGGAAGAAATGATCAGTACAGACACTTTGAACTGTCATGGAAATTGCCACGAATAATATAAAAAAGTCTGAATACTTAAACTGAAATGAACCACAGCATGTGGAGGAAAATATGGTTACAGTTTTGTATGCAACACACTGCTTGCTAAAAGATCTCCTGACACTTGTTATATAAGTCGTCCCAGGGTGTTGCCTACTTCCCCAGGAAACTAAAAGACCATTGTAAATGATCCTTTCAAGACAGATGGGCTATATAAGTACAGAACAAATAACAGACAGAACCAACATCTCTCTAACAGAAAGCCCTACAATCTGTTTATTACTTTTGCAGATGTGAGCCATAAACAAAAAGGCCTGTTCAGTATGTTCATGTATCACATTTTGGTTTCCGCAGATGTACAGAACACAAAATAGGAAAGAAATGAGTGTAAAACCTGATGATTACAGTCTCCTCGGAAATAATAAACAGTATTTTTCATAAGCATTACTTAATACTTGTTTTTATTGAGTGTCCTTGGTGTGGGCTGTTACCTGGTCAAAGTCACGTTCAAACTTCAGTATGTTTTTAGAATCCACATACACAACAGGGGCAGCGATGGCATCCTCCAGACTCTTTCCAAACCACAGGTGATTCATGAGAGTCTGGGAGAGGCAGACCAATCAGATCATGAGGACCAATGGTAAATATTATAGGTGGACTTGAAGTGGTCACTTACCAAAGCAATCCCTGTAGTAATCATACTGCCACCCGACGCACCCATTACCAAAGTCTTATACTTGGACCGCAGGACAACAGGGGACATGGAGGAGGGAGGCTGCTCACCTGCAAGTCAAACAATAAATCAACCCATGAACAGGCTACAAAAGTAAAATGTCTCACTGTGACAACCAAAGAGCTGTACGTACACCTGAACTAACTTTGGGCAGGTGTATAGTAGAGGACATAAAACGTTCACTCTTGCACAGTGTCACTGGTTGGAAGTTTAATCATAAAATGTAACATCCCAATCAGAGACCTTGGTAAGGCGGAACATGCCCGAAGGTCTCTGAGAAGAACATGGCATTTTAATAAAACTAGACCACTTGTAAGCACTGAATGTGTTATGTAATTTAATTTAAACTGCCCCCATACAAACAAAATATATATTACGATAATACCTGTAACAATGTGTTCTGCTTTCCCACAGAAATCTGACAACTCATTGTTAAGGATGACACCTGTTTTTGGGGAGAACACTTTTGATCCAAACCTGTGTGAGAAAAAGATAGGACGAATCATTATGTTTATTGTAAATGTCACATGCTAATAAATAGCAACAATGGGTATTGATTGGAAGGCATTCTCACAGTGAATAACATTTGTATAATTTACATGTGATTGATAGTGCTGGTAACAGAGACGGCAGATCCATCTTCAGCCAGAACAGACACGTGTGTGGTACCCATGGTGTCCAGGTATGGAGTGATGTTGTAGTACTGAGCATCATGGGTCTTATCACTGCTGATCATGGCCCTGAAGTGGTCAGCAAATTGCTGCTCAATTACCTTAAGAGCTCCCTGGAAAAATAAGCAAATGGACATTGATTAGGGTTGGAGTGACAACTTGTGTAATAGTTAGAAAATCAACAGTACACTGAACTGCCTCAAGTCGCCTGTCTGACTGGCAAGACAACATCACTTTCTTTAATCCATAGTTCCCTGGAACAATACAATTGTCTGATATTAACATAGTATACGCTTCAATTTGTCAGGAAAAGGAGATACAAGACTTGAGAGCACAATTAAACCAATCTAAATTCATTGGAATGGGCCCCTGGTGGCTTTTGATTTCTAAAAGTCTGAAACAAATAATACCAGGTAGAAATTGTAAACATTATAACAAACCTACATGTTTAGATAGTCATTCAAATACACATTTTAAAAAATCTTCCATTCCAGTTTTGGACTACATGTATGAATAATGCCATAGTATTTTATGCAAGACAAAATGCACCAATAAAAATACAGCGGGCACTGTATATTAATCCTTTGCTGATCCAGGCTTACGACGGCCAAGCATAATGGACAACGCTTAATAAAGCTTTAGCTCAGTCTCAGTGCTGGCTGGAGGCCTTTGGCAATGCCTTTCAAAACTTTGCCCTCAAACAACAAAACAATACTTGGGAGTAACCGTGGAAGCATAGGCCATAAATTCTAGGGTGTTTAACAGCTCATGTTCCACAATGCAATTTCAGATAACATCCCTAGAGGTCCATAGAAGTAAACATGTGTATGATTTCATTAACTTTACAAGTTGATTTGCACATAAATTTGACTATATGATGGATTTGATGGCTATTGAGGTTTTAAAAGTTTGTGATCACGTCACACTACCAAAAATGAACTGGGACACATATTTTTTTTTACATATTTGTACAGATGGATATTTGACCGAAATACCAACCAACTTTATTGATAAAGCTAACCCAACTTAACAATAATAAGTTCTCTGTCAACACTGAAACCATGAAATGTGCCCCTCCTCTAAATATACCATCACATCTGGGTAACATCTGGGTAAACACCATAATTGGCAAAAAACGAAAACACTGCCTTTTAGCAGAAGAACTTCATACTAACGTTAAAACATGAAGTCCTTGCATTACAGATTGGGGCACCTTTGCTACTTCAGGGCCTAGCTAACTTGCCATCACTGAGTTAATCATGAATTCCATATCACACCAAAGAATTATTGAAGAAAATGCAATCTGTCAAAAGGCTTAAGCAGAACTGAACATGGATCTTCAAGGACAATGATACAAAACATAGTCAAGGCTACAAGAGAATGGTGCCAAAAGAAATAAATTAAGGAATATGAAGCAGAGTCAAAATCAATGTAAGAGACTGGTAGAAAGGTAAAAAAACAGATACAAGTTATTTCACAGAAAGGGGAAACACCAGTTATTGAAGCTTGGGGTGTGCTTATTTATCCCACATTTTGAAATTCAATTTCTGTAGATTTTTTATGAATAAATGATCCATCAGTATTATTTCTTAAATTAGGTTAGCTTTATCTGCCAATAGTGTTAGATTACATAACCAACTGCCCAAATACAGCTCCAGAAAAAAATAAGAGACCACTGCACCTTTTTCTTTCCTTTCCAAGAAAAATCGAAAAGGACATTTTTGAATGAGGAACAGAAGGGTTAAAATTAAGAGAACAAGTGAATTGAATGCTTTCGTTCCTCACTCAAAACTTACCTTTTCAACTGTTTTGGAAAAGTAAGAAAAAAAGGTACATTGGTCTAAATTATTTCCAGAGCTGTATGTAAGAAATAATATAACTTTCCATTGGAGAAGCTTTCTGTTTCACATGACTGTGCAGTGCCTCTCAAAAGCATTGAATCAATCATTTCTGTTTTTCATATATAATTAAGAACAATTTGCACATTTTATTTTTCACTTTGACATTATGGACTTTGTGTTGATCAGTGCCAAAAACCACAAATTAAATCAATTTTGATATCTTGTTGTTACATAAAATGTAAAAGTGTACAGAGGGTAAAAACACTTGAGATGTACTGAATATCCCAAATGTTGAGCAAATGATCAAATCATAGATGCCTGTCTTAACTGTATGTGTAAAATGTACTCAAAACCTTGACAGTGTATGCAGTATCACTTAACTCATAAAAGATCCACGAATCACCCTCATCTTGAACTATGCTGAAATGTGTTTTAAGGCACTTACTGCTTCTGAGTTGAAGTGCGGATCACGGATGTATTTTCTTAGTCCATTCGAAAACTTACAAGCCTCAATGTAGCGTTGATAGGTGAGAGTCTTTTGCTCCCCCATCAGAGAAGCTGAGTTTAGGGGGTATTCTATTGACAAAAACATTAGAAATAAAATTAAGTGCATGTTTTCTGGACTCGGGGATGCTTTTAATCTTCATGTTCTCATAAACAAATGTAAATTCTCCCAAATATCAATAGGCAAACAATGAATTACAATAGATTATCTATAAAAGAGCAGAAAAATACATAAATTAAAGAGATTTTACAGTTTTGCTCATATTTGGTACATTGTAATAAAATGAAAGATTACTGTTATTCAATTCCAACCTTTCATGATGTTAAGAATGAAAGTGAGGATAGGACCTCCTGATGGAGGAGGTGGAAAGTGCATCTGGTACTCTCCTAGAGGAACAGTCCATGGATCAGTCACTGTCACTTTAAATGATTCCAAGTCTTTCATGTTGAGTGTTCCACCTAAAATAAATGTAAAAGATGCCAAAAACATCATTTGTATGTACATACTGTGAGGGAAAAAGTATTTGATACCCTGCTGATTTTGTACGTTTGCCCACCGAAATGATCAGTCAATCATTTTAATGGTAGGTTTATTTGAACAGTGAGACAGAATAACAACACAAGAATACAGAAAAACGCATGTAAATTTTTTTATCGATTTATTTGCATTTTAATGAGGGAGGTGTCTCGCAGGTGTCTTTTATACAGGTAACGAGCTGAGATTAGGAGTACACGCTTAAAGGCAGTGCTCCTTGTGACCTCTATAAAAATCAGATTCCAGACTCTCTCCCATGGCCAAGATGCTGGCAAAGTGCTGTCCAAGGATTTCAGGGACAAGAATGTTGACCAAAACAAGGCTGAAAATGGGCTACAAGACCATCGCCAAGCAGCTTGGTGAGAAGGTGACAACAGTTGGTGCGATTATTCGAAACACAAAAGAACTGTCAATCTCCCTCTGTCTGGGGCTCCATGCTAGATCTCACCTCGTGGAGTAGCAATAATCATGAGGAATCAGCCCAGAACTACACGGGAGGATCTTCTCAATGACCTCAAGGCAGCTGGGACCATAGTCACCAAGAAGACAATTGGTAACACACTATGCCTTGAAGGACTGAAATCCTGCAGTGCCTGCAAGATCCCCTTGCTCAAGAAAGCACATGTACAGGCCCGTGTGAAGTTTGCCAATGAACATATGAATGATTCAGAGGAGAACTGGGTGAAAGTGTTGATGAGACCAAAATCAAGCTCTTTGGCATCAACTCAATTCGCTGTGTTTGGAGGAGCAGGAATGCTGCCTATGACCTCAAGAACACCATCCCCACCGACAAACATGGAGGTGGAAACATTATGCTTTGGGGGTGTTTTTCTACTAAGAGGACAGGCCAATTTCACAGCATCAAAGGGACGATGGATGGAGACATGTACCGTCAATTCTTGGGTGAGGACCTCCTTTCCTCAGCCAGGGCATTAAAAATGGGTCATGGATGGGTATTGCAGCATGACAAATGACCCAAAATACACGGCCAATGCAACAAAGGAGTGGCTCAAGTAGAAGCACATTAAGGTCCTGGAGTGGCCTAGCCAGTCTCCAGACCTTAAACCCATAGAACATCTGTGGAGGGAGCTGAAGGTTCAAGTTGCCAAACGTCAGCCTCGAAACCTTAAATGACACGGAGAAGATCTGCCAATAGGAGTGGGACAAAATCCCTCATGAGATGTGTGCAAACCTGGAGGCCATCTCCAAGAAACATCTGACCTCTGTGATTGACAACAAGGGTTTTGCCACCAGGTAATAAGCCATGTTTTACAGAGGGGTTGAATACATTTTTGACATGCGTCTTTCTGGATTTTTTATTCTTATTCTGTCTCTCACTGTTAGAAAACCTACCATTAAAATGATAGACTGATCATTTCTTTTTCAGTGGCCAAACAAACAAAATCAGCAGGGGATCAAATACCCCACACTGTATATTCATCAGCTAATCAGCTATCCAAAATACATATAAATACCACAGGCAAATAAATGTGATCAGTGTGAATGCATAAAAGATTCTAGTGACTTGAACAATTTCCATGTAATGAGATATGCCACAATATCAGTAATGGAACTTCTCATAACTAAGTCTTGTACCTGCTTCTTTAATGTCGCTGATTAAATCCTCTGCTACCTTCCCAGTGTAAAAAGCATCAGCCCCGTGGTTTGCAATGATCTCCAATGTGTCAGCTAATTTCTCAAACTTCAAAACGTCTCCAACCTTCAGCAGCTTTCCATCCTTACCTAGAAACAACTTACTGGAGGATCCAAATGTTATTTTCTTGAAATGCAGTGACAGGATTGTGGCTTCACATTTACTCTCTATTTTTAAGTTAAGGTATATGTTGTGGTACACAGTAAGCACACCTCCTGGTAAGCACTGCTGAAAATAATAGGGAACAAATTACATCGAGACTGACTGAACTAAATATATTAAAGATCAAAATCTTTACTGTACATTGTGTAAATCGTTGAGAACAAAATGATGTGACAATGGTCAATGGAAACCAAAATCACCAACCAACTGAGGGCTTAATTCAAGCTCATCAAAAATCAAAGTTAACAATTGAAATCACAGGCTGTTGCAACTTGTATGAATTTCATCAGGGCAACTCTATGTGACTCAGTAGTGTGTATAGCCCCCGCATGACTGTATGCCCTCCCGACAGTCTGGAGAGTCTGTGGTGCTACTTGGCGGTGATGAATGCACCGATACATAAAGTCCCAGAGGTGCTCAATTGGATTCAGGTCTGGGGAACGAGAGGGCCTGTCAATGCCTTCGTCATGCAGGAACTGCCTACACACTCTGGCCACGTGAGACTGACCAGGAGGAACCCAGGGCAGACAGCACCAGTGAAAGTCTGAGGATTTCATCCCAGTACCTAACATCAGTCAGGGTACCGTTCGCTAGCATATGGAGGTTTGTGAAACCCTCCAAAATTACACATCCCCAGACCATTGCTGACCCACTGGCAAACACATGCTGGATGATGTTGCAGGCAGCATAACGTTCACCACGGCATCTCCAAACTCTTACACATCCATCACGTGCTCAGTGTGAATGTGCTCACATCTGTGAAGAGAACGAGGCACCAATGGTGGACCTGCTAATTCAGATGTTCTCTGGCGAATGCCAATCGAGCTGCACATGCTGGGCTGTGAGCACAGGTCCCACTAGAGGACATCCTGTTTCCCCTATTCCTTTATGCACAAAGAAGCAGATAACAGTCCTGCTGCTGGGTTGATGCACTTCTATGGCCCTCTGCTTGTATCTGGTCCATGGTCTTGAGGGTTGTACTGGGAGACACAGCAAACCTTCATGTGATGGCACATATGTTTGTGCCATTCTGGAGGACCTGGACTACCTATGCAACCTGAATAGGTTTCAGGTAGCGCGACATGTGCTACCATTAGTGACAAGCACACTAGCAAAATGCTAAACTTGAACGAATCAGTCAGCACGGCTAAGGAGAAAGCAATTGTCTGTGGCCACAACCTGAAAAAACATTCCCTTTTGGGGGTTGTCTTGCTGTTGCCTCTCCAATGCACCTCGTCACTTTCATTCACCAAAACAGATGACATAGATTCAGAATCGCTTATGCTTACTAACCAGACAGATTGATATCCCTGCAGTTTAATTTACTTGGTGTTATACTATGATCATTACATTTTCCTTAATTTCTTTGAGCAGTGTAATTCATTCTTCGAGACCCAGTTTGTGATTTAAGTGTTCCCAAAAACATTTATCATTGTATTGCATTTGCGGGTAATGTGTACTTAATTTTTCCCCTTAAGAAAATGTTTATTCTTTGTGTGACTTGTTCATTTGGGTTACCTTAATTAATTACTGTTAATTAAGGAATTTAGCTCAAATATCCTTGTGTCCAACTATGGAAAGAAACAACTTTCCAGGGGTTGTACTTTTTCACACAACTATATCCACATACTGTATCTTATAATCCTGTTATATATTCTCAATCTTCACTTAGCTTCATGAGGTAGATTCAATCAGTTATTTAAAATCAGTGCGGTTCAAACCATAATGGTGACTATTTCTCTGATGGTGGGTCTTTAACATCAGAGTGATTATTAATCTGACAGAGTAATAATTACCCTGACCATAAAGACGCACTGACTGTGAGTCCATTAACAATGGCCCTCTGGCCCAGGGCCAGTAAGGTCAGGTAAGGTGAGGTGAGGTCAGGCCAGTACACAAAGACAGCCACTGGCCGGAATGGTGCTCATTTTCCCTATTTAAATTCATAGTATCATTATAATTTGTGATTGTCATCTTCATCAGTCTTCCCACTTAATATTTGTTTCTTCTTGCATTAAAATGTGTCTGTACCACGTTTCCCCCCCATCGGTGTGGTACAGTACCGGTCGTCTTTTTGACCAATACTATTCAATGGCTCATCCGTTTTGACCAATCATATTTCATAGTGCATTCTAGAGTGGGACCTAAACATGGCATCGTATGATTGGGTATATATCAATGAATGTGTATTGCACCATATTTATGTAACAATAAATATTTTAATTATTTTATTATTAAGCTTTCATATCACATCAAATGTAATGTGGTAATGAAATGTGACATGATACGGATATTTACAGTAATATTTTGATAACCATTTATTTAAAATAAAACACATATGTTGTATCATATTTATGTAAACACCAATTGCTTGTATCAGCTCATGGCTCACCTCAGAGGCAAAACGGTGTTATAAATCAATAATCTGATGATTTGATAATAACAAACAATAGTTCTGTACAATACAATTGTGTTGTGTCTCTTTTCTTAATTCAGTTTGGGCTAGTTAAAATCAATCTGGGCCAGTAAATTTCAAACCAACTTGCCCAACAAAAGAAAAAAGTTAGCATTGGAGCCTGGGGTCTATGATTATTACTCTGACAGTGGGTCTTTAAGTTCAGGGTAATTATTACAGTATCTGTAAGGTATTTAAGGTCAAGGTACGTATTACCGTAATGGTGGGTCTTTAAGGGCAGGGTAATTATTACCGTAATGATGGGTCTTTAAGGGCAGGATAATTATTACCGTATAGGTAGGGTCTCATTCTTGTTGATCACTTGGAAAAAGCGGCTCAGGATCTCAGGTACAGGGAAACCATCTCTGGCCAACTTGATGGTAGGCTCGAAGAGGCTGGCCCAGGGAAGTTTCCCAAAAAGCCTGTGAGCCTGCTCATAGCCACGGATCTCTCCAGGGACACCAATCCATTTGCTGCCTGGAACCAGGGAAGGGGGAGTTTAAAGCTGATTTATTTCACACTATTCCCTGTTCACACTATTCCCTGAGATCTTGCAATCAATTCACTGGTTGTAGCTTGGATTATGGTTTTCTGTTTTCATATACACAGCCAAATAAGGGTAGTGTATTTATAGTCACATTTTATATTCTTGCATTGAGAGAAGAACCTGGACTTTATACCAAGGAATGAAAATCCTTGCCCATAAACCATCAGCGTTTGTCGCTAGACAACCTTAATCAGAAAAATTAGACTGCCAGGGATTAATGGAATTCTACAATGCCAAAAGGGGGGAAAAAGCTTGAGGAACTAGAAAAACTGCTTTCCACAGGGGAGGACATGTTTTTCAACTACAGGAACCAGTCAATGTTATTTACCTTCTTTGCATTTGACATACCTGTAACCTCTTGGCTGATCTGTGTACATCTACTCAGTAGATCTGGATTAAACTCTTGAGGAACAGTCTCTCTTGAATTTATTATTTTAACATTTCCTGTAATATAAAAATTTACACAAAGTCTCTTCACATCTTTGATTTCAAAATGTTGACGGTGGTATTTGAGTGTAACGTCACCTTACCACTACTGTCCATGACAGTGAATATGGAGCCCCCACCAATCCCCATACTCTGTGCATTGACGACTGAGGTACAAAGTAACGCAGCAATGGCTCCATCTACTGCAGATCCTCCACTCAGCAAGATGTCACTGGATAGGGATTAACACCATACAAGTTTGTATGTCTGAATTAATTGAATTGTGCAATAAGTACCATTTGATTATAATTAACTTCATGATAGCTTTGTATACGTTTGGGCTTCATGAACCCCTTTGTGTACATTTGAGCTCAATCAATGTAGCTAATTCCTGGACATTCAGTTCAAAATTCAATACATGTTTTTGATTCAGGTCAGACAAGGTCAGACAATAGGCCTGCATATAGAATCAAATATGTATTTGCATAGCTGGAAATGTGACATCTACTATACTTGATAACTGCCCAATGGCCTGGTGCAGGCAAACGGGACCTCTGACTTCATTTTTAGTTTGCGTGGACAAATTAATCGTTTTTCTTTATAAACTGCTCATTAGGCTGCAACTCGAATCGACTCGACTGTGTTTAAGTGAACTTGGCTCAACAACTGGGTACTTATCTAGTAGGCAACTCACCAGTACTTATAATAGGGCTAAAGGATAGGCCCTTATTTTCAACAGACTTGTATAGGCAAGCAATGCTTCTACATTTTTACATATGAATAACCCAAGTCAATGATTACTTATCTACATCTAATGGACACAAGGCCAATTCTGCAAAAGTGATTGTTTCACCAGTGCCGAAACTTTACACTTATTATCTATTCATTTCTAATGACGTATCCTGTAGTGTAGGCTTTGAAGAACTGCTTGTGTATGGAATGTCAGGACCACTTCTACGTTTGATTTAGTCTAAATTGTGTAAATTGTGTTCTTTTGTTTTTTATAATTATAACAACAGTTTATCAAATAGAATGAGTAGGTACCAGTTATACCACCTGTACAATGTAAGCAACTTTCGTCCACACTACGGTCGGCATCTGTACCATAAGGGAAAACGGACAAAAACTTACCGTCCGATCTTTGAGCATATTTCGGAATCTGCGGCAACCGCCGCTCTTTTAAAGAGCCCTTTGGGACAGTCTTGCCTGATGAATGCAGTGCATACGATAATTATCCCAATCGTGCTCAGCAGCGTTAGTGCTATACACGTGTATATTCTTGCTTTAGGTCTGGCCATGACTGGTTTTGCAGTCCTCTCTTAATAAGTACGATATCGTTCGAAAATCTTGACCATGTCCTTACTCCGAAGGCAGATTGACAGGCAAACTCCTCCTCTTTACCCTCTGGTTGACTCTGAAGTCACACGAAAATATTTTCGTTACCAAATACATTTTGTTGATTCAAACCATGTCAACCGTGTTCTACTCCAATTTACATAGTGTCACGGCATTATGCGTGGGCGGAGTGCAGATAATTTACAGTGGCGTACGTTATCGTGTTACCACACAGGGTGTAATTTTGGAAAGCCCGGCATACGTCACTTTAAACGCATTACAAGTAGCAAAACTTCTGGACTATACGGCTAGCCAACTTTGCGTAGCCTACTGGACCCACCTATAGTTGTAGGAAATGATGTGCACCCAGGACAAAGATGAGCAAATTTGCCAGAACATAGTCAGTGTTTCTAAACGGCTAACAAGGTAAGAAAACCTTAGGGTCTGTCATTGAGCAAGCCATTTAACTGCTCCAAGTTTGTTGCTGTACATCAAAAATTTGTGATGTCCTTTAGAATTACAACAAAAACATAAATAACCCCAGTAGTTAGCTTATGTATTTTCTAGTGTTCCTAATCACAATTCTACTTCTTTCATGGCTACATTGGGGATAAAATGATCACAAGACATCCGTTGTGAATACAATTTTGCTCAATATATTTTAGACTCAAAATGACAATACATATCCAGGGGTGTAGAATTTGGGGGGTTTATCACCCCCTCAATATTATGATTCCCTCCTTGCAGAAAAGAGTGAAAACCCAGAGATTCATTGAACTTGATCCCCCAATATGCAATACAAACTTACACCCTTGTAACAGCCATCAGGATTTGGTGACCAGAGATCCAGAGATCAGAGTTTTTAGGTTAATCGTTGAAAGAAATGCAGGTCCGATATACCCAGGTTACTATGACCTGTTCACACAGCTAGGAAAAGCTAATTTAGAAGCATTTCTGATCCAGTGCTGATCTTTTATACCGCCAGGTCATGTTGTCTGGGACGTGTTCTTGCATGTCCTAACAGGGTTCAACACTAAGGGCAGTTTTTCAGTTGACACTTTGAACCATCTAAGGTCTTGCCGATGCCTATTCCAGAGCAGGGGATTGACATATTTAGTCAAATGATTAAAAAAAATCAGACATCCACTTTTAGGATCATGCTCTTCGTGTTTTCATTCTTCCTTTCTAAGGCACTCATACAGACCTGGGACAAGCAGACAACAGTTGTGTTTCTGCCCTCTGGAAGCAGGGGAGAATAACCTAGATTGTGGATGTGATATTGAATGTATGTTACGGTTGTTTCCATGTGTAACATCTCTCTAAGTGTCACGGTCTGTGTCTGTTGCGTCAGGCCCACTCCAAGGAGGAGTTGTAAGGGTCCCCAGGGAAAGTCACCCAGCAGCTGAAGAACCCAAACGAAGAGCCTACCTTGTACATCAAAACCTGCTACTACCCCTGAAAAGCCACAGGCATACCGAAAGGTAGAACGTTTGATAGTAATATTGCTGAACATTTGTCATTTATTTCCATAAATGAAAGTATTTTCCCTGTTAAATCTTTTGTATATGGCCCACAGCTTTCTGCAGCAAACATTCTGGGCAACATTTAATGGATGTACAAACCCATTTCCAAAACAGATGAGACACTGTGCAAACTGCAAATAAAAACATAATGCATTCATATGCAAATCATTTATCTCTATATTTAATTGAAAATAGTACAGAGAACATATCAAATTTTGAAACTGAGAATTTATTGTTTTGAGAAGAGTACATGCCCATTTTGAATTTGGTGCCAGCAACATGTTTAAAAAGTTAAAAGTTAGGACAGGGGCATGTATACAATTGCGTTGCATCACCTCTTTTTTAACAATAATCTGTAAGTGTTTAGGAACTGGGGAGACCACTGCACCTTTTTCTTTCCTTTCCAAATAAGTTGTGTTAGCTTCCTGTTCTGATGATGTTCAAGAACAAAAGTTATGCAACCAAAGTCAGGGGAGAGCCATTCTTTATTCAGCATGAGACATTGATGTTAACAGAGTTCTCTCTCTCTCTCCTTTGTGCTTCTCCAAAGAATACAGGGAGTTCCACAGTACTTATAATACAAGGGAGGCGGCCTAGGGTCAAACCCAGCCAAATACCCTCCAATAAGAAAGGCCTAAATGACCCTTGTATGGGTTGTTCCAACATATGGTCAATGGTCCTATCCCTCAAGCCTGTGACAGTTACATGGGCAACTCCTAGCAGGAGGCATAGACAGGACGTGTGTCCTATCTATATACCTCTGCTCAGAGTTAGTTAGTACATCTGTGTTGTTAAGTTTCTCAAGCCTACTTTCTCTCAGTTGGAAAGGAAGGTTTTGAATGAGCAACAGAAGGGTTAAAATTGAGAGACCACCGCAAATCGAACGCTTCTTGTCCCCGCTCAAAACTTTCCTTTTCAACTTATTTGGAACATTTATGCCAGCCCCAAAAAATTTTATAAATTCAGTCACAAATAAAAGTAGTCAAAAATTATGTGTACACTGAGTTACGGTGGGGTGTGTCTTAAGTACATCGTTGACCTGTAAGTGTCATATGCTATATGACCTAAGTGATCCTAACAAATATGTTCCATTGTCTCTCTTTGTCAGTTGATAAACTGACAGATATATGTGAGTTCATGAGCATTCCTGATTCAGCTCCCAAAAGATTTGTTCAGCACCGCAGGCTATGTGCTTATGTGGTTTTTAATTGTACCCAGAGACCGCTTCCTGTTTACAAAGTCCATTATTACGGCTTCATGGACAAGGAAGACAAGGCCCTCTACAACGACCCCCCCTGAAGCAGCTCTTTGACAATTACGACGTGAGCAAAAAGCTACAGACACAGATATGGTCCTTTCACAAGGCCCTCAGCAAAACAATTGATTCATTCTGAGGACTGACACAGCTAGGAAAAAGAGGGTGGTTCAGAAGGCACCCCAACTGTGCTGCACCTCAGGGTTTATACAGGGGGGCTGCCATTCCGTAAAAAACATGTCATGGTGTTCAAGATTTTGTCCTCTGCTTATGGCTATGACATTTTTACTCAAATGAATGCTACACTTCTCATCAAGCTTTTTAGCTAATCAGAATAAGGAAAAACGTTATTACAAATTATGAGAATTGGATTATAATGATAAAAATTTAAATAATTCTGTGGTGGCTGGCTCCAGGATATAAATAACTGCAATTCCATATCAAATATTTCCTGAGGACACATTCTTTGTGCAGGATGTATGTAGGTCCTTAGATACGTCTTTTCATGCTTTTTCAAATTGAGATTATTCCAGGTGAATCCTGGTACTTACCTTTCTGAAGTCCTGTGGAAAGAAATATTGATGGTTTGATATATTACAGTACTTAAGAACTTAACTTGCTAGTTCTAATCTTTGTCCCTAAATATTTTATTTCCCCCTTAGTTTTTAAGGTCTTAAAAAACTATTAAATATAACTCTGATACCTGCTGACACCCTGAGTTATAATTGGTATGCATTCTTCACAGGGCAGTAAGACACTTGTCCATAAACTGCATGAAAAAGATTTGCTAGTCTTCACCAACTTCCTTGCCTGCTTTGTCAAATCTGAACACCTGAACCCAATGCCTAAAGCTCTGGCTAATCTGGACTTTGATGACAAACCACTACATTTGAGAGATGTATGTGGGACAGGAGGCTGATCGATTCAGTGGCACACCCACAACACCTTGTGAGTACTTTAAAAGTGTATGTGGCGGTGAGGTGACGGATTGGTCCGCCATCTCCCGCATTCTCCGGTTTACCAACAGCCATGAACTCATCCCGGTCCCATTTGTCTTGTCATTCATTGTTCACACCAGGTCCCAATCATCCAATTAGTATGTGTTTAAATGTTCCTCCTCTGCTCCCCTCAGTTGTGAGTCATTGTTTTCATGTCAGAAGTCAATGTAAGTAGTGTGCGTGTTTGTCTATGTTCATTTTCAGTTTGCCTCTGTGTTTTGTGTGTGTTCGTTCACAATTAAGAGTCCACTGATTTCTGCAACCCTCTACCTACGCCTGGTCCGTTTCACCCCACTACACAAGCCTTCTGACTGTGTATATAATTTGAATTAGAAATTTGGTGCCTCTGCCATGTTTGTATGATTACATGTTGATCTCTGTTTCAGCCGCTGAAGCCATTCCACCAAGAAATCTCCAGGGCATACAGTACATGTGCCAAATACCTGCTGCATGTGCAAAATATTCTTCAGTACAGTGTGGGCCTCTGTTGTTGAAATAGGAAAATATTCAGGCCTGTGCCAAGCTGTAAAAGCTGCCATTTCCATCTTCCATGGTCCCTTGGTAGAATCTTCAATCTAATGGGTGACATCATAAACCCAAGAAACACCGGCCTGAACATTGCTACATTCAGTGCCATCTAGACAGTGAATACACTTTGCTGTCCAGGAAGCAGAGTGCCATAGAGATGTTCAGCTGGGTTGATGTAACGTTTGGGCCAACAGACAGGATGTTGTGTAAGCGACAAGGCCCAGTGGCCAAATAGGTTCCTCAGAGTCAGAGAGAAGGATGGAGTTTGACTGCCAGCCATCTACAAGTGCTGCAGAAAAAAGGAAAGAAGGGGTAGAGGAAAGAAATATGGCAAGAAGAGGCACATTGCTACCCAGTAAAAATTCCTTGAAAGACTTATACTAGCCAAAAGACTCAATCATTTTTGGTGAGTCAAAAAGTTTAATTAGTTATTAGATTTATTGATGTTTTAAGATGAATTTAAGTGATGTTTGTTGCCTGAAGTAAATGTTGTAGCCACTGTCCCAGCTTTGCTGGCATCAAATTCTAAGTAGGCATATATGTTTCAAGAAACAATTTCAACATTTGACATGTTGTCTTTATACTACACTGCTCAAAATGCAGGGATATCCCAGTATAACATCAAGTCAGTTCAACTTCAAGGATATTAATCTGTCCAGTTGGGAAGCAAAAGCGATTGTGAACCATTGTCAGCTGCTTTGGTACAGTGACAACAGGTCCAGTGGAGAGGCCCCAGCAAAAAATAACAGGATGGTTTGACAGGTGGTGGCTACAGACAATTGCTCTTTCCTTAGTTAAGTACATGGACATAATTCTCTCTAATTTTAACAAAGGTGTCACCAAAATCCTGTTCTCAATACTTGTCAATTCATGGAGAAACTGTAACAGGTTGTACAAGGAATGCAGACCAGGTTAACCCTATAGAGGCCTTGAGTTT
This sequence comes from Esox niger, assembly GCA_016801105.1. Taxonomy (NCBI): domain Eukaryota; kingdom Metazoa; phylum Chordata; class Actinopteri; order Esociformes; family Esocidae; genus Esox; species Esox niger. The sequence continues at coordinate 56,602 of JACXGJ010000667.1, forward strand.
TTGAGGCAATAGCCACTGCAATATTCACAACACATGTGTCTGCTTTTGTCTTCTGTTTAGAAGAACATTAGCCAGGTTCCTGTTTTTCTGAGGAGTGTAGATAACTATATGGTTCCATTTATGTGAAAGAATGCATTCATCACCCATCTCTCACAAAGCATATTCCCAAAGAAAACAACCAATTTCAATCAATAAAAAAATGGTAAGATTATACTTCGTAAGCATCAGACTAAACACACTATTCCACCTCTAATAGGTTGTTTACAAATGTAAACCTTGCAACCATGAAGCAATAGAGTTCAGCCACACACTCTCCTAATGTTCCTCTATTGGTGCATACAGATTCTCGTCAAATACAAACCCAGAGTTTTTTTCAGTAATGAGATGACCACATGACTATCAACACACCTGTGTATATGTTTTTTTATTTGTTGGAGACCAATCCACAATGTGGACATTACTCCGCTCCAGTCCTAGAAATGCTCTAGGGTTCAACAGAGTTATTTATTTTCAGGAGTTATGAAGTCAGACAGTTCATACTGCTACTTTACCAGGCTTTCACAGACTGCATTGTATTCTATAGCATTTCAGCATTGTTTGGGTTACAGTCATTTTCTCCTAAAATCACAAATCGTTGTCTAGTCCAGACATAAATGGAGGTGATCAGGGTGAACGTGGCAGAAACAAGTGTAATAATCTCACCCTTCCCATGTACTCACCAAGAGTGTCAGCTTCACCCCTCAGGCTGACTCAACATAGTTTCTCAGCACAAGTTGAACTGTTAGGAGCCCTCCTTCCTCCCCAGGTGTGTCATACTTCGAAAAGCAGGCTTATCCGCACTCTGCCTAAAGATTCGGTACACAGCCCATGCGTATTTATTGACCCACAGGTAATGGATAGTACTTAAATTATTTCAGTGTAACTGTTTATAAATGCCCACATTTCCTTCTCCAGAGAGATGCACTATGCTGAGGGTTGTATCCTGTAGGTGGCACTATAGAGTGATTTGTAGAGAGATGCGAAAAGCTTTGAGCTATATAGTCAATAGGTGGCATAAAGAAGCAGCCTGTAAAGAAATGTGGTCACAGAGATACGACAGGTAGGTGGTTTAGTACATATCTGAGAAAGGATCCTTTCCTCAAGTCTAGACAAGCGGTTGTAGTTGGATGCTATTCGATTTAAAAGAGTAACGTGCAAGGGAAATTACAGTGAACGGTGAGATAATTCACTTTGCACATTAGAAAAGCCTATTTAGTCAGGACACAATTGATTTTTATTTAGTTTACATTTTCTCTTAAATACACAAACAAAACAGAAAAACACAGACACACGTGTTTACAGACATGAATTATCTCCCAAAACTATCCAATATATACAAAATTAAGGAATACTGGGTTGAAGGTGGTAAAATGTATCAAAAATGTATTGCCTATTTAAAAGGAAAAAATACGTAATTTTCCCAAAACTCCTCTTGATTTTTCCATAGCATATTCATGGACAAATGATGCATGTGCTTAAACTACAAGTCCGGATCTGTACACTTGCGTTATGATTAACGCCTTTTCGCTTGGCAATTTTTTTTTTTTTAAATAATCCTCTCGGTGTTAGGCCTTGTGGATCTTTTGTTTAGCAGTTCATTTGGTTTCTTTTTAACTATCCATTAAGTGTAATTGTTCTTTTGTATGCTTACATTTTTTTGGTTTGTAGAGTTATGTTTAAATACTTTGTCCACCTCCATACATTCGTATTTTGAGTGTAATTCATTTGCCAAAAAAGAGAAGAGAAAACATTAAACAGTTGATGAATTTGAAGATGAATTTGACTGATATCATTGTTTTACTTCCAATTTTCTATCGATAGCTTGATAATTACCATGGATTTTTTTGGCCACGATAATCATGTAAACCCTTTCAGTTTGCATACCACCCCAATTGATCTACCGATGATGCTATCGCCCTGTGGGCACACACCGCCCTCTCCCACCTGAAAAAGGGTAACACATAGGTGAGGATGCTGATCGTGGACAACAGCTCAGCATTCGACACTATTGTGCCCGCTCAGCTCATTCCCAATCTCAGCACCCTGGGATTTAAACAACTCCCCTTGCAACTGGATCCTGGACTTCCTAATGAGCAGACCCCAGGTGGTGAGAATGGGCAACCTTACCTCTGAACTGAACTTGAGCACCGTTGTCCCTCAGGGCTGCGTCCTCAGTTCCTAATTGAATGCCCTGTTCATGCATGACTGCGGGGCCAGACAGCTCCAGTGTCACCCTTAAGTTTGAGTATGACACCACCATCCAATGTCATCTCCAACAATGATAAGACCGCTTACAGAGAGGAAGTAGTGGACCTGGCTACATGGTGCCAGACAAACAACCTCTTGACGTCTACAAGACGAAGGAGATGATTGTGGAAGCAGCAGAGGTGGGGGGGGGGTCATGCCCCCGTACACATAGATGAATGTGAAGTGGAGAGAATCTATGACTTCACGTTCCTCTTTGTGTTCATCAAAGAGGACTGCACCTGGTCTAGGCAAGCAGATCTGGCGATTAAAAACTGCCCAAAAGCATCTAAACTTCCTGAGACTTGAGAAATTGAGCATGTTTGAAAAAAATCGCCCAACTTTTACAGGTAGACTATTGACAGTATTGAGGTACACCATTTTTTGCATTAAAAATCCTAAGTAGGATTATGTATATCCAGATTGTATTACTTGCACAGGTAATATGTGTTGATCATATGCATGGGAGGATAGAGTCATTCTTTATTTGATTCACATGTACATAGTAGAAAGCGTGCTGCTAGTTAGCTTCGACAGCTACTAAAGTAGATATATAATTGCTAAGGAACATTTAACTCCTATCTCATTTTTACTCTCTCACTCCTGTCCTTTGGATAGCCCTGTCTTCAATACTCTTGAACATTTATATTTGACTGTTAAGAGTGTAACAGTGTGAAGCATATATCAAGTTCATACAGAGGCTGACAAAATGGAGGTTGCCAGACCACTTAGGCAGATCGTCATGAGCTGAGTGGTGGTGAGGTGTGGGGTGATGCTGTATACAACCGGCGGTTATTCAAACTCATTAGACCCAAACATTTGGCAAATCTATTTTTGGAACTGGATCAAAAGATCCAGGGCTACTCCAACAGGCCAGGCCAAGAATACAGAAAGGTTAATTACTTAGAAACTTGTTAGGGCTCTGCAAAAACAAGTTTCTCACCAACAAAGGCATGTGTATAATTTCAATGGACTCTATAAAGACAACCATACATCTTATTTTCTTGGAAAGATTGTACTAATAGCTGCTCATTTGAAAGGAATAGATGTCCACTCAGTTCCCCTGCCCAGATCATTGGAACAAAGCTTCAGTGTGCATTGATTACAGTGTCATGTCACCCCTGCTGCATTTGACTAGTCCTCTAATGACCTTCCAGAACATGCCGTTCAAATTTTAAAGCAGGGAATTCGAAAAATGGAGCAGGGAGGCAACACTGAGATATTGAGGTGCTTTCTACTCATTTACCGTTTGACACCTCATTTACTGTTTGGGAACTGAGGAGACAAATTGCAATAGTTTTGAAAATGAAATGTTTTCCCATTATATAAAAGTGTTAAAAATGTCTTTTGCCTACTATAAGCCAACAAAATAAATGAAAAAATAACTGATCTTACCTGTACATTTATCATTTACTCTCACTTTATATTTTCAACATCTCACTTTAACAATATACTTAGGCCTAGGACAGTTGAATAATTTATCTGTTTCCTATTATCCCCATGAGACATTTCCGATTTTCCTCATGAGACATTTCTTATTTTCATCATGTCATATTATAATTAGAAGGGTGTGTCTAAACTACATAGGCAGTATCTGATACACCATTGGCTAGTCACTGTGCAACAAACACTCAACTACTAGTCTGTTGACTAATACTAGCAGTGTCAGCCACTAGATGTCCGTGAGATTACTTTTAGATCTAGCTATAGTTTAGCTAGATAACTAGCGATATAATTTGACTTTTAACCGTTATCTTATTATGATTAGCCATAAGGGGGTCATATACACAAATTGTAACAAACATACACATTTTAGCCTAGGAAATGGAGCAAGACTAAAGGCAATATCAGAATTATTTTTTATATATTTCATTGGCATATAAACACTTTTTTAAATTTAGCTAACCTTTTAAATAACTTACTCATCAAATAACCTTATACTGGCTTTTGTTATTCATGGGATTCTATACATTTGTGACCCAACAAGACAAAAACATTACATCCAGGAATTCCTAATTCTTACCTAATAATTTGTTTTTCACATGACACAGCATGTTAAATTGAGAATATCGCTTTGTGTAAACACCCCAAATGTTCTCCAGTGAATGGGTGCAGACCATCCTTCATTTTAAGGCTCAAATGCTTATACTAGTCAGATTAAGATCAGAATACTTACTGTAATCCCATATCTACTTTGAATCCTTTACTATTATATCAGTCTTTCGAGTTAATGAAATTAATTGGAATCACACTTTTTCCTCTGTTTGGTTTGCTTTCACAAGAGCAGCTGCAGATGTAGGCAATGCAACTAGCATCACTGTCACGTCCCCACCCCGAGAGGGCGGCGATGGAAGGTATATTAGGGAATCCCTGGATGCTTGTTGTATTCGGCCGTCGTCCTCCCCTCTGGCAGCAGGTTTCTTTTTTGTGGGGTAGAAGGATGTCTCTCTCCGTCCGTGCATCGATTATCGAGGACTCAACAACATCACGGTGAAGAATAAATACCCCCTTCCTCTTATGAATTCTGGTTTCGATTCCCTGCAAGGTGCCACGATCTTCACCAAGCTCGACCTGCGTAATGCTTACCACTTGGTGCGGATCAGGGAGGGGGACAAGTGGCTCACCGGATTTAATACTCCACTGGGGCATTTTGAGTATTTGGTTATGCCTTTTGGGCTTACTAATGCGCCAGCGGTATTTCAGTGTTTTATCAACAACGTGCTGGGTGATATGATAGGATGTTTTGCCTATGTGTACCTGGACAACATCCTGATCTACTCTGGGGACCCAGACGAACATGTCCAGCACGTCAGGCAAGTCCTCCTCCGCCTCCTGGAGAACCGCCTCTTCGTCAAAGCGGAGAAATGCGAATTCCACGCAACAACCGTCTCCTTTTTAGGTTACGTCGTCTCTGAGGGACAGGTCCGGATGGATCCCTCTAAGGTGCAGGCGGTTGTGGAATGGCCCATCCCGGCCACCAGAAAGGAACTCCAGAGGTTTCTTGGTTTTGCGAATTTCTACCGTCGTTTCATCCGTGACTACAGCCGTGTGGCCTCTCCCTTGACTTCACTTACCTCGTGTGCCACACCGTTTTCCTGGACCCCTAGGGCGGAGGAGGCTTTCCAGGACTTAAAGACCCGGTTTACCTCGGCACCGGTCCTTACCCAGCCAGATCAGTCCCGTCAATTTCGTGGTAGAAGTGGAAGCGCGCCGGGGACGGTAAACTCCATCCCTGCGCCTTTATGTCCCGACGTCTGTCACCTGCCGAGGCCAATTACGACGTCGGGGATCGCGAGTTATTGGCTGTTAAGATGGCGCTGGAGGAGTGGAGGCACTGGCTCGAGGGAGCGGAGTTGCCTTTCATCGTCTGGACCGACCATCGGAACCTCGAGTACATCCGCTCAGCGAAACACCTTAATTCCCGCCAGGCTAGATGGGCTCTGTTTTTTGCTCGGTTTGATTTTACCCTGACCTACAGACCGGGATCTCGGAACGGGAAGCCCAATGCCCTATCGCGCATCTTCACCAAGGGTGAGGAGACGCGTGCGCAACCCGACACCATCCTCCCCAAGTGCTGCGTAATCGGCGCCTGTGAAGTCTGCTCTCCTCCAGGACCCCGGACCAGGCAACGACCCCCCCGGTTGTCTTTTCGTTCCCGAAACTGCGCGGTCGACCGTGCTGGACTGGGCACACGCGTCCAGGCTTACTTGTCACCCCGGCCAGGCCCGCACCCTGGCCTTCCTCCGCAGGCGCTTTTGGTGGCCGTCCATGCAAGCGGACACACGTACTTACGTCTCCTCCTGTCCCACCTGCGCACAGAGTAAATTATCTAACCAACCCAGTACTGGGCTCCTACGGCCTCTACCTGTGCCCCGACGTCCTGGGTCCCACCTGTCGTTTGATTTTGTTACTGGGCTGCCCTGCTCCGAAGGCAACACCGTTGTTCTCACCATTGTAGATCGCTTTAGTAAATTTACACGCTTCGTCCCGCTACCCAAGCTCCCCTCAGCTAAGGAGTTAGCCAGTATACTGGTCAAACAGGTTTTTTGCATTTTCGGTCTCCCCACTGACCTGGTATCCGATCGAGGACCGCAATTCACATCAGCAGTTTGGAAATCTTTTTGTCGTGCTATCGGCGCTACCGTCAGCCTCTCCTCCGGATTCCACCCTCAAACCAACGGCCAGGCTGAGAGGGCTAACCAGGTCCTGGAGACCACCCTCCGCTGCCTGGTCACCGCCAACCCTACGACCTGGTCTTCCCAGTTACATTGGGTGGAGTACGCCCACAATACACTTCCCACTTCTGCGACTAACATCTCCCATTTCCAAGGCTTGTTTGGGTACCAACCTCCGCTATTTCCGTCACAGGAGAGGGAATTGGCAATTCCTTCTGTCCGAGCCCACATACGTTGCTGCCATCGTACCTGGCACCGCGCCAGGTAGGCCCTGCTTCAGGCCACTGCAGGTTACCAGACCCGGGCGAATCGGCGCCGCACTCCTGCCCCGGCCTACTCCGTGGGCGACCGAGTATGGTTATCCGCGAGACACCTGCCCTTACGCACCGAGTCCCGTAAACTGTCCCCTAGATTCAACGGTCAGTACACCATTGACCGGGTCATCAATCCTGCTGTTGTCCGTTTGAATCTGCCACCGTCCCTCAAGGTACATCCCTCCTTTCATGTCTCGTGCATCAAGCCTGTCTGTCACAGCCCGCTCCTTCCTCCTCGGCCACCCGCTCCTCGGATCATCGACGGCGGTCCCGTCTACACCGTCAACCGCATCCTGGATGCCAGGCCCCGGGGCCGTGGACTGCAATACCTGGTGGACTGGAAGGGTTATGGTCCTGAGGAGCGCGGTTGGATTCCCCGTCGTCAGATCCTGGATTCCTCTCTCATCCGAGACTTTCACCGGCGTCGACCTGGTGCCCCGGGTGGTTCACCTGGAGGCGTCCGTTGGGGGGGGGGGGTACTGTCACGTCCCCACCTCCGCGAGCGCACAGCAGAGGGCGCCCGCACTCCTGAGCTTCAGGGCACCAACTCACACACCTGTCACCAATCACCACTCACACACCTGTTCTCATTCACCTCATCACTCACATACAAATACACCTCCCTGACACTTCTTCCCTGCCGGATCAATGGTCTATGTTCCCATGCCATATCTCGCAATTCTCCAACTCTCTAATCGCTGTTCTGTGTATCGACCCCTCTCCTGTCCCCGACTACCCCGCCTGATCCCTGCCTGTGCCTTTGTTTGCCGTTCGATCCCCGACCATCTGCCTGTCCCCGACTACTCTGCCTGCCGCCTGCCTGTACAGCTGCCTTCGGTTCGTGAGACACCTCACAACCAGTCCCCGGCAACACCACCTGCCACTCCCCCTTCCTTTCCCAATCCGCGCTTGGATCCTTACCTTTGCCCGTGACAATCACCTGGAACCCAAAGCAAAGTTTAATAAAAACAAACTGTATTAATTAACCAGACAGGTTGCCTAAGAACTACAGTTAGGTCCGGAAATATTTGGACACTTGACACAATTTTGGCTCTGTATGCCACCACAATGGATTTGAAATAAAACAACAGAGATACCGTTGAAGTGCATTCTTTCAGCTTTAACTCAATGGGTTGAACAAAAATATTGTATGAAACATTTAGGAATTCTATACATTTTCATACAAAGTCCCATTATTTCAGGAGCTTAAATGTAATTGGACAGATTAACACAATCATAAATGAAATGTTCATTTTCAATACTTTGTCGAGAATCCTTTGCCGACTATGACTGCAAAGTCTGGATATCACCAAACGCTGGGTTTCCTCCTTTGTGATGCTCTTCCAGGCCTTTACTGCACCTGTCTTCAGGTGTTGTTGGTTTGTGTGTTTTTCTGACATAAGTTTTGTCTGCAGCAAGTGAAATACATGCTCAAATCTGGTTGAGATTACTTGATTGACTCGGCCATTGCTGAATGTTCCACTTCTTTGCCTTAAACTCCTGGGTCATTGTCCATCTGTAAAGTGAAATGCCGTCAAATCAACTTCGCTGAATCTAAACAGACAATACTGTATATCCCTATTTGGCCGCTCATAATGTTCCTGCTATCTCTCTGATAGATTTTTTTTGCAGCCTAATGATGTCCTGTTTCACTTGCATTGAGAGATCATGTTGTGGGTTCACAGCAACAGCTTCCAAATGTGAATGTCACACCTTGAATCAAATCCAGACCTTCTACCAGCTTAACTGATGAATAAATAACACAGGATTTGCCCATATCTGTCCATGTGAAATAGCTTTGGAGTCAACTGTCCAATTACTTTTGGTTCCTTGAAAAACAGGGGGCTACATATTGAAGAGCTGTAATAATTCCTAAAACCTTCCTCTAATTTGGATGTGAAATCCTCAAATTAAAGCTGAGAGATTGCACTTTAAGTCCATATTAATTATTTAACTATAACAAAAATATATTTTGGTAAACAGACAAAATAACAAAACGTGTGTTAATGTCCAATTATTTCTGGACCTAACTGTAATTATTATTTACATCAACAACCAGAGTGGAATTATACAGGGGGAGGAGGAGAAATTAGGTTTAACTGTCTTGCTCAGGACAGGACAACATAACTTTCACCTTGACGGAATGGGTATTAGAACCAGGGACCTTTCAGACACCCCAACTAAGGCCACCTTGCAACCTCAAAAGTGTAATCTTCCATGCCCAACAAAATGAGGATTTTATCAGTGAGACAGTGGACACCATAGCTACGCCCTCTGCTGGTAAGAAATATCAGCCCATGTGGTACATGTGTATATTTTATCTTGCAAAGACTTGAGGGTCTGTAGAGGAAGTTGTGCATCAAGGATATGAAACATGCCCTTCAAGAAGCTGATCCCCAGTCCTATAACAAAATTAAAATACATTTTTATTGCCTTTTTTTGTTCATGAAACGTCCTTTGACAGTGAAAAAAGTTATTGAATCTTCATATACTTTTTGGGAAATGTAGAATTATTGGAGTCTCACACTATATTTGGCACCATTTTATTGGGTAAACAGGCTCATCAGCTCTTTGATAACAAGAAATAAAAGCCTACTGATATGAATCCGAGCCCTGGACTCTTCAACCTCTTCGATGACGTCAGGTAACAGCGTATGTTGTGATCTGTAGTTTTAATAGTAGCGCTCTGCTGGGTGAGTTTCCAATATCTTTGGTCCTAGACTAGACTATATTTTTAGAATGCGATTTTCATTGCTAACATATTGTCCTATAGTTTCTAAGCATTTAGCATTTTAATTGATCTATGTGATTAATTTTATTCAACAAAAGATTCGATTGCACGTCAATTTCTGGGCACATTTATCTTACTTCCTGTTTAGCGGGTGTGCATTGTACGTAACGTAGCCTGCTGACAGTAACTGAATTGGACGTAACTAGCTATCAAGATGAGTAGGGCCTATTGACAGGTAATTATCGGCTAATGCACAGCGTTGATAAAGAGAACATTAAAGCTTCTTAGTAACCTGCAAATCGGTAGGCTGGATATTACCTACTATCATGAACATTGGGTAAGTCATTATTATTGTATTGTTATTACGTTTTATTTGTCCAGAGTAAATGGCTGTAGTTATTTGCTAAACTGTTATTGGCAGATCGTTACAATGTGAATCCCAGATCATGTATTGGTTTTTATGCGACTGTATAACACGATGGCCGACTGTAATAATTACATACGTTTATACCAGCGTAAGAAAAGGGGAATATTTGAGAAATTGAGAGAGACCGATGTCAGGAAATTGGAGAGTGTTATGGATGATTGTCCCCATTTGTTTATAGGGTTTGTAAATACGTCTGTTTCTGAAGGCAGGCAAATAATTAAGCAGACAACGAGCGTAAAGATCTGAGTAAACTGTGTAGGTGCTAGAGTGGTTCTGTGGGGGCGTGCTTCTCGGTGGACTGTCATCGGGGATCTGTTCACGAGAGATGGCTGTTGTGGCTGTCCAAGCTGTTTTAACGGACCATTTATGGCGAGATGGTTGGCATGCAGAAGCAAAGCAAGTTCTGCACTGTACGTGCGAGTGTATTTCGCATTCATGTTTATTGTATAGTATTCTGGTTCATTGTATATTTTCGTCTGTGTCATGATTGTGGGTGGTTCATACTGCAGTTACTGTTCATGTACCCATGCAGCTAATCCTTTGTTCTTTTAATGCACAGCATGCTGTTTTTTTATATTGGCATGATTTCTGATTTAATTTCCTAACCTGTAAACAAGCCTAATCTGTTTAGCATAATGTTCATTCCCTTGGACATCCTCAAATAATATATGTATTTAGGCAGATGTCCACACAGTTTCATACATATTTCATACATATTATCCTAATGTGTGGTCATGCTAGTTATCTTTTCTTGATTTCTCTGGGTGCGCGTGACAGAAAGATGTTGTTATTTAAATGCATCAGTTTGAGTCAGTGCGGAGGGGTTGGAGAAGTGAATGTGAAACGTTATCCCTGTGTGTGTCTGCAGGGTGCATGGTGTGTGTCCAGAGCTGAGTGTGGGGGTGGGAGTTTGTGCAGAGGGTGGTGCAGAGGGTGGCAGCCAGCCGGTTTCATACAGAACTAAGTAGGGGTGGTGATTTGGAAAACTGAACTTGTGATGGGATCTGCATGTCCATATCTGCCTTTGTATTAGATGCTGCCTGATCTCTTGTGTATTTTATCCCGGGCCAATGTTTAACGACCCACTTGATCTTTCTCTCCTCTCTCTCTCTCTCTCTCTCTGTCTCTCTCCCCTTCTCTCTCTCTGATGCAGAGACCAGATAGTCTAAGGTGTGTTGTCTCACAGCATTTGTCTAAAATGAATGTGGGAGGGGGCAGGCTAAACAGCGCACAGCCAGACGCCAAGCAGGGGGAATCTTCCCCTCAGTCCTGAGTGCTGAAATGTAAGGACTGTAGCTTGTGTCGCACCAGATAGTGACAGACTGCATCCAGCAGGGGGATGTTAAAAGCTTCTTGAGAGTGGCCTTTCAGACAGCCCGTGGAAGATTTTACCCTAAAAAGCCATTTCCTGTCAGTGTCTGGAAGGTTCTGAGGTTGCCGTCGTCGACAGCGGTATTCCCAGACGAGACAGTCAGTGGTTTAAGGTCGGAGGCAGGATGGAGTGGTCCCTTGAAAGGGTTAGGGAGATGGTGGCTGGGGGGATGCAGTCTATGAGGGACTGCGAGTCCAGCGCTTTTGGCACAGCCATGTGCCTGCTCCTGCTGTTTGTGTGGTACTGTTACCGAGTGGGCCGCGAGCACAGCTCCTCCCCCCTGCGTGGTGGGTACAGCACCGAGCCCAGTCGAGTGGGAGGGGGCGAGGGGGCCTTGATCAGCACAGAGGGGGACGGCAGGGCCAAAGGCAGGCCGGCGTCGGTCGCGGAGGAGCAGAACAGCTTCGCTTACTGCCAGTCCACCGAGTGCTTCCGCTGCACCAACCCAGGAGAGGGTCTCAATCAGAGGCTTTACCACAGTCTGCAGGATTACGCCAAACGCTACACCTGGTCTGGCATGGGCAGGGTGCACAAAGGGGTGCGAGACCAAGGACGCTACCTCACCAGCCGAGCCACCATCCAAAGGCCCGAGGTCTTCTTCCTTCCCGACCTGCCCTCGGCCCCCTTCTTTTCACGGGACGCACAGAAACATGACGTGGAGCTGCTGGAGAGGAGCTTCCCCGCTCTGCTGGCTGAGTTTGAGAACATCTACCATGCCCCCCCAGCGCGGGCCGGCTCCTCCCTGCCTCCAGGGTGGAAGGCCAACAGCACGCCCCATGGCCAGTGGTGGACCTTCTACCTGGTGAACCAGGGTACACCGCTGGCTCTCAATGCCAGGAGGTGCCCCCGAGCCTGGAGGGTGCTGGGCCAGCTGCGCACTTTTATTGCCAACAACGTGTTTGGGAACGCCTACTTCTCTGTCCTGACCCCTGGAGCCCTGATAACAGAGCATTATGGCCCAACCAACGTCAGACTGCGCTGTCACCTGGGTAAGACACAGAGGGAGATGCCTGGAGGTGCTCTTAAATATAGACACTGTGTTTGTATTCACCTGTATCGTTATGAAATGATTTTGTTTACGCTTGATGCGTGCTGTGAATTGCAATGTGCAGCACAGCTCTTTCTGTTTGTATGAATTCATATTTGTTTGTTGTGATATGGTATTTGATATTTACACAGGCTGCTTCATGTTGGTCCTCTTTAGGTCTTCGAGTGCCCTCTTCCTGTGAGCTGGTGGTTGGAGGGGAGCCGCAGTGCTGGTCTGAGGGGAGCTGTCTCCTGTTTGATGACTCCTTCCTCCACAGGGCCTTCCATGAGGGTGAGAGGCGCAAGCTGTATGTGATGAGGACGGGGTGAGAGGGGTCACGTTTTTTCTGGTGACCCCTTTCAGTCAGGTTGCGTGTGCGCGTGCGCGTGTGTGTGTGTGTGTGTGTTTGTAAAATTCATCCAAAGTGTAATTAAGCCATTTGGAAAGGTTGATCCGCGGAAGATAATCTGTGTTTCTCTATGTTCAGGAGGCCCAGACGATGGTCCCCGGGTTGTCTTCATGGTGGACCTCTGGCACCCTAACGTAGCAGCTGCTGAGAGGCAGGCTCTGGACTACATCTTCACCCCTGGACGCTGAACAGACAGGGTGGGGTGGAGGTGGGGCTGGGCTGGGTCAAGAGCAACAGACAGAGTGTGTGTCAGAATTTAAAGATGCACTCCAGAACATTTGTATATTTGCAGCCAGTAGTTCAGAAAGTGGTACTCTTAAGCCAATTGATTCACTTTTTCTTGTGTACTAGGTCATCCATGTCCTGCAAAAGAAGTTGTTTTTATTTATTTAGCAATTCATATGATATGCTACGAATCTAGGTTTTACAGTATGTTATACATTTTTTGTTCTTCAGATACTGTTGTGCATCTTTAAAAGACAATTGAATGTCTCTTGTGCCGTTCCAACACTCACATATTCTCTGTCTTGCTCAAATCTGCTCTCTCCCAGTAGCTCCTCCTGAGCACCTACTAACATAATGTCAAATGTTACATTTGAATGTTTACAGACCCAGTCCTTATCTCTGTGATTATCCCTGCCCATGTGTGTGATAGTTTACTGTGCATTCCTTCAGAAATCAATAAAGCTTTCACAAAATATGGTTGGATAAGCACATGGAACTTGTTTTTAGAGGTCAAATAATTTGCTTTTGAGAATGCCTGGGTTGTTGCTACCCAGGGTAAATGGTTGAATTTGGTAAATTATCTAATTAATGGTTAAAATAGGGTTGTATTTGATATCAACTTTGTATTTCTGTAAATAGCGTTGGAGTACTGAACATATTTGAGAGGTTTTGAAAAATAATTGTCTTACAATCAATAGTTATTGTGTGGTCTTAATTTACTGGTATTGTGACGTGATCGTCTCTGCAGAAAAATTGTCATTTTGATACATTCATTTCTAGATATTTTAAATGGTAATTGAGTGGTCTGGCTATTGTTCAGTGGCATTTTATATCATTTTGTGATTTTTCAGGTGCATATCAAATTTATGGTGACATTCTTCCCCAAGAAATGAATATTTGTGTCATTTGTACGCATTTTGAACAGCATTTATTAAATGGTGAATTATTTGAATCAACCAACTTCAGTCTTGATTTTGGGATCCCATTTGCGCATCATAACAGCTTGTGTATTCAGTGTGTGCTTGGATGTCATATTCCCATGGCTAGAACGTTGTTCTGGAGATTCATATTTGAGGCACCAGGAGGTATGCATATGCTTTATTTCAGAATGAGCAGATGGCGAGAAGGCGACTATTGAGATACTTCCTAAGCAAAGCACAACCAGTATACCAACACACCTACTCAACTTGAGCAGCAGAGTATTCATGTTAATGGAAGCTAGTGTAAAAAGTGTTCTTTTACTTTTAAGAATACATTTAAAAAAATCTTTGCTTCCTGATCTGGGATGGGATGACTGCTCTTTCACGATATGAAAAATGTGTGTTTTCTTTGGCATTAATTATACACAGTGCCCTATGTAAATGTTCACATAGTGAATTGTTTTTGTTCTTTAGGTTATGTGTTCCTAAATGTTTAATCCTAAACTGTAGAAAACGTCAAACAATTACTGGTGTTGAAGTATAGATTTTCTGGTAATATTTGAAGGTACTTGTAAAATATGCATATTTGTTTTGCCATTTAGTAATTACAATATTTTTTAAATATTAGTGAAAATATATTTCACTTTCTCCAAATTTTGTGTTGTAAAGAAAATGTATAATTGTTTACATGTTTTATGTGTTTAATCTAAACATATCAAAGGGGGGAAATCATATCATATCAAAGGGAAAAAAATTGTGCCAATTAATAGTAATTAAAAAACAGGGAAGTATTTCACAGACTCCACTCCAGCATCTTGGCTGTGTGCTTCAGGTTGTTGTAATGCGGAAAGATGAGTCTTCGTGTCCGACTGAGGTCCTGTGCTTTCTGAATCTAGGGAACGGTATTAGCCAGGTGATGAGAAGTAGCCTTTTTTTGCAAGACACAAAGCTTGGAATTCAGGTCTAGTAGTTTAATTTTGGACTCACCTGACCAGAGAATCTTTTTTCTCATATCCAGGTGGCATGTCATATGCCTTATATTCAGGAGTTCCTTCCATGTAGCCACTCTACCATAAAGAACTGAATGACGTGTGCTGCAGAGATTGGTTGTCTTTCTGCTATGTCACATCTCTGAGAGACTCTGAATCTGTGTTAGAGTGGACATTTGTTTCATGACCCATGCAGACTAAGGCCTTCTTGCCAGATGAACAGTTCTAGGAAGAGCTGAAGATTCAACTGAAGTGCTTTGCTTCAGTTGAATCTCCATAGTCACCTTCTTTCCATCTGCTCATTCTGAAGTATTAGGCTTTTTCGTGCCTCTAATATTTAGCTACAGAACAATGTTCTAGTGATGGGAATATGACATACAAGCACACTCTGAATACACAACTGAATTTGGCATAGTTAAATCATTTGAGGCATTGCTGATCACTTTGAAATAAATATCGTTCCAAATGATAAACATATGCCCCCCAAAAAAATATTTATTGGGAAGGAAGGTGTCTGAATATTTTCCTTAGTCACCAAGACACTAAGCTCTTAATTAAAGGCACCAAAAGTATTGGGGAAGAATAATATAATTCCCAAACAAAGCAATTATGTTTGGAATTTGGTTGCATATTCTTTGCATACATTAATAGTCAGAAATCTGCAACCCATTGACCTCACCAGACACTGGGTACCTCTTCTGGTGTTCTGGGGAGGCCTTGCCAGGCCTACACTGCAGACATCTTTAGGTTTTTTTGCCGTAGAACTCCTCTTCAGCCATTGAAAAGCATATAATTTAAATCTGATGATTATCATGACCAGTTTCCCCTTTTTATTGCAGAGACCATTATGTTCTTCACTGTAGATCTCTTTCTTTGCTTACCAGACCTTTTGCGATTATTGAGTTCCAGTGTGTTCTCTTTTTAATAGAAGAACACTGCTGTTCTTCTTTTGAGAACTTATTGGTACTAATGTTGACAGACACCAATAATAAACTACCAAGGCAAATGAAAAAGCCATGAATCAACACTAGACACTGACAGATCTCTTGTGACAGCACAAATGATGTGACAAAACATGTTTGACTAACCCAAAACACCTGTCAAAACATTTTCACCAGTACTTTTTATGCATGGAAATGGAGGGACTATGTTGTCATTTCTAAATGCTCAAGTCACTATGTACACAATTACCCTTAAATAAAAGCTGAGAATCTCTACTTTGACCTCATAATAATTGTTTGATTTTAACTGTCCAAATACTTAGAGTATGTAATGTCTGAATACTTACCAAGCCAAGCAATTCTGACATGGGTTAGTAAAACTAAACCAAAATAGCCCACATATTGTTGTTTGCAATGGGAGGCCAGTAAAATTGAGTGGGCAGAACTTGGGAAAAGAAGAGCCAAACACGTAATCAACATCGTATTGGGCAATATTGTTGCATTTTGCCATATTTCTGTGTGATTGCGGGTAATAATCCCTTTTATCTTGCACTATGTAGCTCCAATATGTAAATTAGAGGTGATCTGAACATTTAGTCAATTTGTCTGATGGGTAACTGTGAATCTAAGCTCTCCAATTATATATGATCAAAGTGTAGAAGTTAGGCAACTTGTTGTACACTGTAGTTGTCGTAGGATAAAATCCATCGGACAAACATAACATACATCAATATTTTCCACAAAATAATTTATAACGAGTTTCAACCAGTGCAAATTAGTTTTGACACGGCTCATGAATATTTATTTATTGCACATATTTCATAGTTGCTCGTGGAAATGAAAACTTGATGTTTTTAGTGTATACATCTGGTGGGCATTCTGCCTCTATACTCCCCCTAAGAAATCACATCGGTGAACATCTGTAACATCAGCTTACCTGTAACATCAGCTTTACAGGTAACCAAGCCGCCAGACGTGGTAGCTACAGAGTGATCAGACCAGCAATTTTAGGCCATGCTAGCCAAAAGTCAAGACTTGATCAGCTAAGGTTAGTCCGCTTCCTCCTGAAGTGCCTTAGACCGTTACACCACCAGAGAGGCCCAATGACCGATACGTGAGTTAGGTTCTTTAATCTGCATAAAGTATATATTTTTTTGAAAATGGGTTACATATCAACATTATATTAGCCTGCAGTTAAGGTGTCTTGTGAAGTATCAGCAATTAGTCAAATGAATCAGTAAAGGACGGAATATGTAGCAGAGTGCAGAGATCAACAACCTGTCATTACTGCAAATGCGCTATCCCCTGCCCCTTATAAAGATCTTGAGTTAAAGCTTGCCTAAAATAGCTTCCTGAAGATATTGGAAATAAACACATGACAGCGTTGCCGCAACCATAAACATTTATGGGAAGTATTTTATTCTAGTCCTTCGTTAGAAATCTACTTCAATTCAAGGTGCCAGACATGTTCTCTGTATTGAGAGGAGGCGACGTCAATATGTTGCTCTCCCTCCATATGATTTTGGTTACGCGTCTGCGCGCGCCGTGCTTCAGCAGAGACCAGGTGGTAAAATGCAACTTTTAAGGAAAGATTTTGAAGGAAGCATATGGTGTTCTTACCTGACTAGTCAAAAAAATGTGAGAAGACATTTAATAGGTAATCAAACGACACTAACCCAAAAAACCCAGAGGAGCGAGAGGCAATTATGAGCGCATCTTTTCCCAAATCCGAATCCAAAACCTCCTTGCTGAAATCCTCATCTGCCAGCGGAAGATCGACATTCTTCCCTGAACGTACGACAGGAACGGAACGAAATCGTCATCACCACCGTCTAGCTGCAATTCAAGTGAGCAGCAATGCCGCAGACGAGTTATTCTGGTCGGCAGACTGCGACGTTAGTGCTCGGAGACCGCTTTGCCACCCTTCGCTCTTCGCTACCCGGAATAACCCAACGATCCGAGCCAAGAGCCAGTCCCACGCCCCGCATGGCCACGTTCCCGCTGCCTACTCACAGGATTGCACATTAGAGCAACATGGTGTGGGCCGTGGAGTGAGAGAACGCTGCAAATCATCCAAACATCACCGACACCACCGGAAAACTACCCGGGACGAACAGCCAACACCACCTGCAACTGCACACAAAAACAGCCACATTCACCCTACCCGATTAAACCCCAGAATAGGCCTACAGCCCCTTATTGACTGCAAAGACGACTCGGCGTTCTTTGAATCGAGGTACTATACAAGGGCAAGTTCGTCTGCTAGCGGAGATGCCAGCATTCCGTCTCCTGCTTCCTCGTCACCTATCCCCGTGTCCAGCCTATCCTCTCGCCGCTCCGGAAGGTCCAGTGCTGCATCATCTGAAACCGACTTCAATCTGCGCCCAATTCTCAGCTCGGTTTTTGGACAGGTATTACATTTGAGATATAATGCGCGTTACATTCTATTAATAAAATAATACAAGTAGTTCATTTGGAATCATTCTATTTTGACTTTAGTTGGCCTCAGAAAGTCTCTATATAGGCTAGGCCACTGCGTGAAAAATAGTATTTAGGGTCACGTTCAAGTTTTGTTGTGGAACATTGGAGCCATTGAACATGCCTGTCTCAGCCAGCTGTCTAAACCAATGACCATTGATATCATCTATTGATAATAGATGAGTTTTTCTCTGAAAGTGCAGTGTGCCTCAGTCGTCTTCATATAGCTTCTCTGTCAATGAACCCTGAATGGGATGCTATACTCTGTATAGCCAATAACTATGAAGATAGTTTTATATCAAAATGTTGTAAACCTGTAGGCTTAGTTGCGTCACAAATAGCCTATATGCAGCAATACATAATGCAACTGTAAAATAAAAAAATACTAGTCAAGAAATGTATGCGTATAGTTTCAGCATATTTGCCAAAATCCCAAAACAATTGATGAATCGTTAACAAAAGCAAATGATTATTAATAAAAGACCGTTTTTGTGAACTTTTTTATTTTTGTGAACGTTAGAGCATTTGTCACCTGCATTTTACATATTTGTGACTTGTTTAGCATTTGTGAGTGGCCTTACGTATTTGTGAGTTGCTCCACATGTTTGTTGGGGCGGCTATATATTGTGAGTAGCGTCGCAAATTAGTTGAGTCGCATTTTACGATCAGTTGTATACGGCATCCAGACTAGGACCTCTTTAGTGGGGGCCACCTCTGGGCTCTTAGCTGTCCGGCCCGTTTGTGTCGGCTCCCAAACAACCAAGTCAAAACTATTCTGTCCTGGCTCCTCAGTGGTGGAAGCAGCGTCACCTGGAGGCTAGAATATCAGACTCATATTCAAAGCATGCCCATATTCAAAAAACCTCTGAAAACCAAGCCGAATTCTTCCTAAAATAGTTCCACCGCCACTAACTCTGTAGTCTTTTGTACACTTTGCTTATTATGTAAATCATTTGCAAGGTCTTCTTTCCAGCACTGACTTTTCCTATATAGGTCTATATATATATATATATATATATCGATATGCTTTCTCAATAGTAGACATGGGCGGGTAGAGGATCCAACAGAAGACTTATAACACCTGGGTTTTTATGAACTCTTCTGTTGGATCCTCTACCCACCCACAACAGTGCCCCCTACTATTATTGCCAATCATGTTACACTTCACACTAGACTGGTTCTGGGGACCCAAAGGGGTGCATATTTTTGTTTTGTTTTGGGGTGTGTGTGTGTGTGTTAGGGCAAAAACAAAATCTTATACCCCTTTCAGTTCCCAGGACCAGGATTGAGAAACACAGCACTAGAGGGCAGTCTGATATGCACATTTGAGAATGCTTAATTGATATTGTAAAATATGAATGGTTTTGAATTATACCAAATTAAGTTAGAATAAATCAAGCTCGACATGTTGGCAATTTATTTTGTGTGTGGATATTTTAAGGTCTCCCACTAATCTGCCACGTGACTCTGGTTTAATAGAGAAGTGTGGGTAATTCAACATTTTTAGACTCTTTGGTCATTTAAAAAACATTGAATACATTCTCAAGAAAGAAAAATAATATATATTCATTAACAGAACAACACATTTTCACCATGGAGGCAGAGGGAGTCAGTTGAGTATCCTTTGGGATATCGGTTAGACGACTCCTCGTTGTGCATGGTCACCAGGCTATTTCTGGTTAATTTTCTGCATGTTGTGCAACCTTGACTGATACTTGAAGAGTTGCATTGGCTTTGGCAGCCCCATGTTTAGCAGCTCCATGTGGTCTACTGACGTGCACAAGACCCTTGTACAAAAGCTGTCTCTATTTTTGCTGTTGCTTAAATGCGACTGTGAGGAGGTGGAGGAAGACGTCACAGGGTTATGAATTGTAACTGAGGTTGTTCAGTTGTTGCCCCTCCATAGTGACTAGCCCTAACTATGCCTAGGCTTCAGCTTAGCAGGCCTGTACATTTCTCTGTGAGCATGCTGTGTCGCTTCTACGGGGTTCAAATCAATGTAGACAGTACAACATTAGAATCAGTGCAGTGCACATCACCCTACGCTGAGAATGTATTAGTAATTATCAACATGAAACATAGTAAGATATGAAAAGAAAGTATAAAGGTGAATGATTTGTGTCCCTGCACTGTAAACATAACAATGTTCGGTTGCTGATCCTAATAATATTCTGTTGCCAAATTGGGGTCCTTAGTCAAAGTTAGTAATGTTCTCTCACTGGTAATTACTTCATTGTGTTGGATTGGGATATGTCATGGCTCATACTTGGCTTACTTTTAAGTTTCTTTACGATTATGTTGAATTCATTTTCTTTTTAGTATGTTTTTGCAAAGTGCTGGCAACCTGAGACTTCAGTGAATCTGATTGCTAGCCCTCACCTCAGCAGCTAATCTATTTAAATATTTATTAACTGCCATAGAACTTCATAGGTAGAAAGTGCTCTTTGGCAGCGTGACTGACGCAAGCACAGGGAGAGCTGTGACTCACTAGTCTGGAGAGGAGCCTATTATGACCAAAATATTCACACCGATAATATCTAAGTGTTTTGATTGGTTCTTATTTATTAGCTATTTGCATATGCAACGCCCCAAGTTTCTTCATCAAGCACGCATTTTAGAGGAATTAAACCACTAGCTAGCTAAAGATAACATATAAAAAAATAACTTTGAGATGGTGCTTTCAGGAAAGGAAATAGAGACTACATTGCCTTTAATAATGACCAACATAGGAATTTAATCAGGATAACCTTGAATCAGGTGTCAGACAGGTGTCAACCAGACTAGCACTTTTGTAACAGTTGTCAACTAGACCCGCAATTTTATAAGTAGTCATCAAGAAAGAAAAAAACAAGTTACTTTTGAACTAATTAAATAAAAATATCTTTCTTAGTTATCCTTTTAGGTAGAAACAAATGTAATAAATGTTGTTCAGCTGCCTGGCCTTTGTAATAGACTATGAAGAGACAGTGATGGAATGATGTTCGGTTCAGAACACACTGTGTTTCAATCAACCCTACCGGAAGACAAAGAGTGGTTAAAAATAACTGGAAAACACCTAGGTAAAAAATATACTACAAAATAACAGGTGATATGCATAAATAGGTTATGAAAAGTTATTAGATTGATTATAAAGATAACATCGTTCTAGCTTTGAAATGGAGTGTGCAAATAATAAGAGTAGGAGAGTTTTACGCATGATACAGCAGTATCGAAAGCATCTCTTAATCCTAAGTAGAAGGTATTCTACAGCGAAAGGATTAAGCTACAAACAAGGAGACACACGAGTGTTGTAAAGCCAAACATGACTGTGTGGATGTTAGCAGCCAAAAAGAGTTACAGAGCTACTTTTTACCTACCCAATGTGTTTTTATAATCCCACATTAATTAGCAGACATTTTTTGCATATAGTATAAATCTTCTGCATATAGTATAAGCGAGATGAAAAACCATTTAAATGGCATTTAAATTTCCCATCAGGGAATCTGGGATATCAAGAAGGCACTCAAATTACATGTTCAATTTCTTTTTCGTTCAAGTGGGATAGTTTGCTTTAAATAGAGAAGAATACTGTTTTGTATCTTCAATTCACAAGTTAGTCGATTGGTCTAGATAGGTAGGCCTTGAACGGGGGATGTTCGAATCAAGTATTCTTTTCATCCGTGTGGGCATACACTTACTATTATTCCAATCAATTCTACCTCAGCAGAAGTTAACAAACAAATAGACCAGTGAAACCAATTTTGGATAGTCTCAAAAGTTTAAATGTTATGCTTTACCGACTATCAGTAACATTTAAACTAGCTACTTGGCCTAACCCATACTGTAACCTAAACCCTTACCCTAAACATAAAACTAACCCCAATCTTACTCATCATTATTAAAACTGAGTTTGTTCATAGTATGACTGTCTGTAAAGCATCTGCAGATTGTACATTCCATACAAATATTGTGAAAGAAGGTCACAGATTGTATTATAAAATTCACAGGGAATACCATTATGACTGGGGGTCTTGTTTTACTGTATGGATTGGATTGTTTTTACGTTTTCAATTAAAGATATACGTCAATTTGATCCAGGGATGGGACACTCAAGAATATTCTGCCTGTTCAAAGGACTAGGCCAGGGTTATTCAACTTTTACCCTACAAGGTCCAGAGCCTGCTGGCTTTCTGTTCTACCTTGTCATTAACTGTCCCCACCTGGTTTCCCATGTCTAAGTAAGTCTGTGATTAGAGTATTGCAATGAAAGAATTTAGTGGAACTTATATATATATATATATATATATATATATATATATATATATATATATATATATATATATATATATATATATATATATATATAACTTATATATTATATGTATAATCGTTTTTATAGCTTTTCGACAAATACTTAAAAATATGTACTAATGCAATAGTAACCGTATCTCTTAATTGGTAATTGGCTTTGTGTTTCTCCAGAGTTGGATGACGGGTATTCTCCTCCTCTTCTACCAGCTTTGCTTTATTTTAATTGTGGAGGTCTGCAATGCTAAAATGCCTGAGGTGGCGTGCCTGACGTTTTGAAAACCTTCTGAGGTCGCGAACTGGATATAATGGACGCACTATATGTCAAAGCCATTTTTGTTTTTAATGTATTTAAGTATTCAGGAACTTGTTAGAGACAAGGGCACAGCATGTAAGTTACTCTATATTACAGTGTCTGATAAATGCCAAAAATGTAAATGGGTTGTTAAACGAAATACATTCATATTTACGAAAGATTGATCCTACTACTGGTGTAGCATACAGTTCAGTTTTCTTACTCTGACCAGATTATTCCCCCCAAAATTGTAAAGGTTATAATAGGACCTGGATATAGCTGGAGAATATAGAGTTTGTGCCTCCTTAACCCAGAACCTTCTTACATTTAAGTGTCTGGCAGATTTTTTAAATAGTGAATGCTAATCACCATGCCTCGTTACAGCTCCCAACAGGTTTAGGAGAGTCAAGGCATGTGTCTTCCAAAGCGTACATCGCTATGCCATTCTGCTTCTTATCACACTTTACCAGGTAGTACTTACCAGCGCTTACACACTTGGAGCTGATTCAATAGGGATTCACCAGCAGATTAACTGACTAACAATCATGATTGAGCTTGCATGTGCCCGACCTACCACAAGGAGTCACTAGAGCAAGCTGAGACAGTTTCCACTGTTCTGTTAGAAGCCTCTCTGTAATACGGATATATTTTACTCTCTGTAATACGACTGTATTTAACTTTTGGACAGCAAATATAATTGTTTTTGCAGAATTGGTACTTTGCCAAGTGTCTCCCGTAATACAAATGTACATACACTTGTGCTCAAAGCAGTGAAAAAGAAAGAACAGAAGACACAAATTGCAATCAAGTCTTAGGCACAAATTGTTGCTCTTGACAATCTGTTTAGAGTGATAGTGGGTAGATCCATGTTCTACTGTAGACGTTGATGAAGAGTTACATGGATACATGGAAGTGTGAATGCATTCCTTATTTGCTGGGACAGAGATTATTTTCTTCCATCCCTAGAATATGTTCTGCTCTGTCATCTACTCTCTCTTTTCACATTTTGTTTACTGTTGTTTTGACAGTGTGTAGGCGTTAAATGCCAGTCTACACATCCTGACTGGTAAACTGTTATGATGAATGATCGGAAAGTTGGCCACGCACCTTTCTATTGTTGTAGATATACAGTCCCCTATTCCTCTCTTTGACCTTTTGTTTTCCTCACATCCTTTCTATCTCTCTCCCTCTCTCTCTGTCCCGAAAACAAACATACACAGACTAAAGCATTAACATTCATTGAAAAGCCATGGAAGAAATGACAGAAAATCCTAACTTATCGATAATCAGCCCTGTAAACATCTCTCATTTGCCAACAGGCTTCCTGGCAGCATTAGCAGATCTACTACAACTATAACAATCAGTGTTCCATGTGTGAAGGTCCATGTAAAAAAAGACTTTAATAAATGAGAAAGCAGGAGTAAAATGAGTGGGAGTAATTTATTACATAAGAGGGCTTTTGGGTGTGAAGCCTGTTGATAATTCCTACTAGACTAGCGCTCTACTCCATTTGATTAAAAAATGAGCTGTCAAAAGTAATGACTGATAATTGTAACATTAGTGAGATGTATAATGACAGGCAGGGCCTTAAACACCTTGAACACATAAGCATGATGTTTTCCGGGCCTTTTTCGTGTTTTTCCACTTGATTTGATGTATTTGACAAGAGGTTTAAGAAACGTGTGACTCATTCACACCATACAAATCAAATGTACTGACAACTAATGTCCATTCCGTCCCCAAGATGCCATTGGCTAGGGGTCTCTAAATCTGTCTCTGACCCCTATTCCCTAAACACCATGGCCCCCTTGGAATGCTGGTCCACAAGTCAGGAAGCAGTACAAGAGGGGTGTACTGCTGTGAGGAAATGGGTCTCCAGGGGCCTACATGGAGCCCCTCAAGGCTCTAGTGTAAAACGATGCTATTGTAAACCACATAAGGGCCTTGTCGTTTGCAGGCTGTACTTAAATCTGGACACACAAACCCATATAACTCCCATTTTCTGTGTGAAATTAAACCCGACATGATGAAGAAGCTGCTGATGAGACAGTAGCAAACAGGGACTTACCAGGAACTACTGCTCCTTGTTCCAGACTGTTTTTGATTCTGTGTTTGTGTTGCAACTGATGTCAAACTATACCCCAACCGTGTATAGTTATTGGCGAGAACTCAGCAGATTAATTTTGTTTCCAATGTTTGCTTGATGTTAAGCTGATTGTATCTCTTTGGGTGATGTTTTCTGTGTCTGCGATCTGAGACAGTTCTTTGAGACTGACGTCAGAGCTGTTGCTGTGTTTACACTTCTCCTTGTTCCTGCAGGTTAAATCCTAAGTGTTCTGGTAGATGTCTTTCTTCCCCTCTCTCCTCTATATCCTTTAAAGGTTACTTTCATAGTAAGCAAGAGTTAGTAAAAGATCACGTCACAGCTACATTCTTTTGCGAACAAAGAAAGGGAGAACATTCCTGGTTGTGCTCTTTCTCAGATGACGTGGGAAGTAGTCTTTACAATGTTTGAAAACATACCGCTGTCCTCATTCTCTGCTATATAGCTATTTTTCTTTGCCTGAGTTTCAGATAGCTAGAGAATCAATATTGCGCACACAGCTGATTCACCTTTCGAAAGTTAAAATGTTCTTGTGTTTCTTAGCATTAGATAATGTAAGACTACAGTTGAAAGGACTTTTACTGTGTTTTCTGTAAATCATTGTTAATTTAATATAATAACTGCCAAAAAGTAATTAACTATTAATAATTATTGTTATTAATAGTTAATACATTTTTGGCAGTTCATTTTATTGGCCGTTCTCATACTGACACTGTTTTCTTTGTCCTATTAGGACAGAGAACTGAGGCCAGAGGAGATTGATGGTAAGTTTTCTTTCCATTTATGTTCCTGCCTGTCTCTCTGTTGTTGTGTCTCGGGTAGTGGAAGTTGTTTTCAGTCACCCCTGAGGCATTTCTCTTTGTATTCTGTCTGCAGAGTTGCGGGATGCTTTTAAGGAGTTTGATAAGGATAAAGATGGTTTCATCAGCTGTAAAGACCTGGGAAATTGTATGAGAACCATGGGATACATGCCTACAGAAATGGAGTTGATAGAACTGAGCCAACAGATAAACATGAATTGTAAGCATTTGTTTTATATACAAAATACAATTTTCAGTATATTATGGTTTTCCAATTCCCACCTCTAACATGTTTTTTTCTATCCTTCTGTATTCATTCTCCTTTTGTGAAGTGGGAGGTCATGTTGACTTTGATGATTTTGTGGAGTTAATGGGGCCCAAACTTCTTGCTGAAACTGCAGATATGATTGGTGTTAAAGAACTACGAAATGCCTTTAAAGAGGTGAGGGATGGAATTGCCGGAGATGGAGGGAGTAGTGTTTGATTATGGATAGACATCATATTCTGTCTTTGTAATATATTCCAAGCTTTGGATTTTGTTAGATCATAATTTTTTTCTCGTCAAGTTCGATACCAATGGGGATGGAGCGATAAGCACAGTTGAGCTGAGAGAAGCCATGAGGAAGTTGCTGGGACAACAGGTGAGGTTACTGAATGAAGTTTAGCTGAATAGCCTAATACATTTTTGCATTACTAATACAACTGTGTTCCTCGTGTGTTACTGTTGGAAGGTTGGCCACACGGACTTAGAAGATATCCTCAGGGACATCGACTTGAATGGTGATGGGCAGGTCGATTTTGAAGGTGAGCTGATGCAAGTGTTGTTTATCTAAACCAGCAGAATAATAGCGCAAATATTATAGTGTTCCTTCTGCACCATGCCAAAATGTGTAACTCGGAAGCAAATCTGCTTTAAAACTGCAGCATTTTCTATACACCTCCATAGAAAATGCATAGAATTACAGGGAACATACACTGTGGCTTTTCAGTATGAGGGTTCATTATAAGCATTGCAGCTTTTAGAGGCAAGCTTTGAAGTTTCCTTTAATGGTAAATTCTGCAGATGTCAGCTCCACCTGAAATTGCTTATAAAAGCTGGAATGCCTGTAACCGCTTTTAGATTCAATCCAGGCCTGAAATCGTTGTTTTTTTCTCTCCAGTGTCAAAGAGGGTTCTAATAGTGTAGTGGGCCATTAAGGGTCTGGCTGCCTGTGTGGGTGTAGATGCCGCCATAGTGGCCCCTTTTTATGAGTTCACAATATGTTTTGGGTCCTAAACCCCAATACAGTTGCCTGATGTGAAGAATCCACTAGTTTTGCTGCATTGAAAATAGTGTCCATCCGACAGGAGTGATTTATGCTTGATTTTGACTGGTCATCCTCACTATTCGCTCCCGGTATATTTCCTTTCTTTAATACACTTTCTTTAAGCAGCTTTTGTATTTGCAACCTCATGTGTAGATCCATGTAATGAAAGTGTGGACTACTGCTGTGATTTTGTTATGACATTTACCACAATCATCCCCTGTACCCCATTCATAGACTGGTGAATCCTGGTATGTAATACTGTTGGTCTTTCAGGTGTTCAACTGTGGGGACCCACTGACTCATCACGGTGAATCATTGACTCATCACGGTGAATCACTGACTCATCACGGTGAATCACTGACTCATCACTGTGAATCACTGACTCATCACTGTGAATCACTGACTCATCACGGTGAATCACTGACTCATCACTGTGAATCACTGACTCATCACTGTGAATCCCGGACTCATCACTGTGAATCAAATTTACTGTAAACATGTACAGAATCATATGCTAGTGTCTATACCAACATTCCATATATATAGACACTATTTGCTTGTCCTATGTATATTTGACCAGACACACATGCAGACTAGAGACACATACATACTTGTGCACACGCGCGCGCACACACACACACACACACACACACACACACACACACACACACGCACTGTTTAAATGTCTAACCTTTGACAAATCTCATCGTCTGTTTTCACAGAGTTTGTACGAATGATGTCCCGCTAAGAGGAGTGGTCGATATGGCTTTAATTTATTTATGCTGAATGTAAATCTCTACCCTTTGGTTATCATCATCAAATGAGCAAATTGGAGGAAATACTAGGAGCTATATAGGAAATGTTTTTTTCTGAGAAAAACTGGAACTAAAGCTTTGTTCTTTCCTAAAAGGCCAACAGTTTAGCTGAGGCAAATTCTGTAGTTTAGTGACTTGCTTAAGGTTTAAACCTCCATGGACTGTACACACTTGTACGTAGCATGTTATTTCAGCAAGGTTTCTCAACCTTTAAAGGGGCAATCTGCAGTTGAAAAAAGAACAAAGCACAAATGTGTTGGAAATTTCAGTCAATTGCATAGGGATCAACCTGTAGAAATCTAACCACTTGAAAATTCATACACAGCTTTGGGTGCAGGTACAGACTGACCATCTATAACATAACATTTCTAGATTTATTTACAAACTTTGGAGTAAATTAAGTATTTTAGCTTATGGTGAAACATATGAAACATTTATAACATGTTCTTTAAATGTACAAGTCGATGAAAATGTTTGGCTCTTTTAGACCTGTGGCTACCTCATGCTGTAGCAGTGTGAAATGAACACTGTAATTACAAATATACTGTTTGCCACTGTTGGACAGCAAAGTCTTGCATCTGATTTATTTCAATATCTTCAGTGCATAGCACGGACTTTGTGCTGAGTTTAAGACTCAGTAGGTATATAACTTTTATTTATTCCAAACTGAATGTAGCAAGTGCAGACTGCCCCTTTAAATAGCAATATCACTGGTATATTCTTCAAGTTTGGGTAATAGAATGATAATGTTCTTTATGTGTATGTATGTATTTATATGTATGTATTGTATCTAAAGACCAACAATCACCAAGTTACTTTTGGACCAGAGAATGTATGGTTTGGAGGCGGGTTTGTGAGCCTGTTTTGTACCCACAAAACCCGTGTGTATGAACTACTTGTTTGATGCTGCTCAATTAAGATGACCTCTCTGTGTGATTCTGGTTCTGAGCCAAAGAGCACAAGAAGCAGCAACAATTTCACGCACTCACTTGTTTTATTTCCTGGCCCCTGTCACTGTGATCTTTTTGTGATGTGATCACTGTTTTCCCCATAACATAAAATCCCTGTATTATGTCCAATGCAATGGGTTTATTGCAAATAGGCCAACTGCAGATCTGGAAAATAGTAGCTTTTCTTAACTCACAAAAAACATGATGGTTTATGTATAACGTTTTTTTGTCTGAGTCTGTTGATCAGTCTGTACATCTGTATGTCGGTAAGTACAGCAAATACATAGTAAAGTTGTGATCTGTCATTGTGCTGTTTGTGCATGCCAAAGAGACAAACATAATTTGAAATATTTTTTCTGTATGTGTGACAGTACATGCAATAAATTATCTTAGGCATATGGCTACACAATGTGAGCCTACTTTTACATTTCTAAATGGACAAGCAATTTTGAGCAAACATTATCAAGGCCAGGAAAAGTATAAGGACAAAACTGGTGCACAAATTAGCCTGGTTGGAATGGTAAAACATGTTGTCATGGCAACTGTCTCTTTCCTCCACCTGGGTCCCCGTGAGAAGCACAGTATGTATTCTCAGTTCACTGTCATACGCCTCAATAGAACCCATACCCTAACTCTCCATCATGGGGTTAACATGAATTCCAGATTATTAGCCCCACTGGCAAAAATTGCATTGTTGTTAATCAGCTTGATCTTACACAAACAACATGAGCAGAATTTAACCTTTATCTGAGGTAAAATTGTAAAAAATGTTCTTTGATAAATATATTTCATTATTGTTGGAACCTTATAAATTATTAAAAGTAATTTTTTCCCCCTGCAATTCAAATCAAAAAGTGATACCATCATATATTCTAGATTCATTACACATAACGTGATTGTAAAGATATTGTAAATTGTTTTTGTTTTTTTCAGTATATAGAAACTCTTAAAGTGGTCATCCATGACTTCTTGTTTCTATCAACATCAGGAACATTAGGTTGCCCACAATCTGAATTAGGCAAAAGGTGGTTGACTTCCCACTGTGAAGTATGGTGGATATGTGATGATGTGGGACTGTTGTCCAAACACCCTGGGGACCTTGTGAGGATACATAACATGAATGTTTTAGAGCAACATTTGTCTGCCTTTGTCAGGAAGCCAAAACGGAGTCATCATTGGATATTCCAGCAGGACAATGATCCAAAGCATTCATCCAGATCCACAAAAAATTGGATCACTGACCACAGAATTGATCTTTTGCAATTAGTCTAAGCTAAAGAAAAGGTTCTGTGAGCACCGAGGTCTTTGATGGATCATGATCATCGTCACATATTTTGAGGGGAAAAATATTTAGGATAAATGAGGGTAATGTGCATTGCTCAGAGATAAAATTATATGTTTTCTATCTTCTGAGCTGTGGGAATCAAACTAGCAACCTTTTGGTTACTGGTCAGATGCTCTGACTTCTAAGCAACCTGCTGCCCTCTATGCAGAAGAAGTCTCAACCCATTTGAGAAGCTGCATTAAGTGGCCAGGCGTTTCAATCCTGGCTGCAGAATACAGGCAGTGACTGGTGGTTCAGAATGGGGTGTTGCAAATTGTTTCAGGACCACCAGGGGTCAGTGCTGCCAAGGCTGGATGAGTGGATTTCAAACTGGCCTCATCTCAAGATGCCCTGAAATGTGCCTGGAAGGCACTGCTGCCTTGACATTTAAGCAATTCACACCATTCTTCTACAGCATCAATTCAAATATAAAATGTTTGAGAACATTTGAAAAAGCAAACCAGCCAGTGAGGTAGTAGTGTCTCCCAGACACATTTCAGAGCACCTTTATGCACAGTGCAGGGCCGGAAGGACACAACACCCAGAGCAGTGGAAGGGAATAATTCCTTTTAATGTTATTTCCAGCAACAAAAACAACAGTACACCACAAACTGTAGGATCAGCACAAACAATGACCAACCAACTAGAGAACAAGAGCAACTTAAATAGAGCTCCCAATCAGCGA
This sequence comes from Esox niger, assembly GCA_016801105.1. NCBI lineage: Eukaryota > Metazoa > Chordata > Actinopteri > Esociformes > Esocidae > Esox > Esox niger. The sequence continues at coordinate 87,460 of JACXGJ010000667.1, forward strand.
CATTGTGCAGCTGCATCTGATCGGGGAGAACAGAAAATAGTAGCTCAGAGGCATTCCCACGGTCCGGCCTGGGCACATAGAGACACCTAGAGGCACCCCAGCCAGGACCTGACACTTAGTCCTTTCTGCATCACATTGCCCTCCAGCAAATTTTTGTGGTGGGTCGAGTGCCTGTGAGTTCGATTGTCGTTGTTGTCCAGGGAATGCATTCATTTGAGTCAGGTGTCCCAAAGAAGGGAGAGACCTAAAACATGCAGGGTAGGGGAGTGCCCAGGAGCATGGTTGAGAAACACTGATTTAGGGAATGAATAAGATACTTGGGGTTTTTATTTATTGGTTTATTATTTATATCATATTATATCTTAATAATTTGTCACTAATTAAGGAATTAATTTTAAAATCAAATGCTGTATTTATTTATTCACCTTATATATTACTTTTTTATATTAATATATTTTTATAGGAATTAAATATTGGCACTCCAGCAACAATATTTAGGACCAAGGAGTCAAAATAGGGATCAATCAGTACATGTAGTACAAACTACAGTTTGTGTTGCTGAAGTGCGAATATAGGTGTATCAAAATCTGGAATTTAACCATCGCTGATCTTCGGCAAGAGAGAGCGCTCATGAAATCCGAGTGTCAAATGTCGTTGTAAATGGGCGGTATCTCTGTTGGTTCATTCATTCTTTTTGACAAACCCAGAGTGCACTGCAAGCGCGCTGCGTTGGACTCTCCTGATTGGCCAAGCTTTTGCAAATCGTTCTAAATCGTCTATAATCTATTAGCTCTATTATCATATTCAAAATTGCAAGTGAATGTGTTTTAAGTCATACTTTTTTCCCGATGTTTATTTTTGTGAGAGATTATATTCTGCTCGGCACAACATATTTTGGCTACAGAAACACCTAAACATGCTAATGACTATAGTCGTCATTTCTTTGACGAAATGTATTCTTCGAATACACAATCACAAACTGCCGTTATGTTAAATTGTGTACTACTAGCGATTACATTCTGAGATGACTGTGGTCATCTTCCGCGTTTTGCAAAGTGGGTTGCACCTCAACCGAACCTTCAGTTGGGAAGTGAAAGTTGATATACTTCACTTTGGCGCTGAGGTATACAGTAACGGTTTTAATAAACTGTGATTCGTGAATCCAATGCATTCACCATGGATATGCTTAACTTTCTAAACATGTCCACAAATTGTCAAATTGTACCATGTGATTGGGTGTCTCTTCAGTCGCCCACACCCTCTACAGTGAACCAGCATGTTAGTTCACACCCTCTTTCTCTCTTCAGCCTGCAACCTGCAAGTGCTTCAGCCTTCATACAGTGTCTACCCCTATGGAAATTAACGTCAGTCATATTAACAGTAAGACTATACAAACGGTCATTACTGTCGATTAGAACTGCATGTAGATTGTTTTTTGGACTACCGGTTTTCCATTGATATTTACTGGAACTTGTGGAAGCAGTAAAAGTTGTACCAAGGATCTTTCAATCTAAGAAACCGTAATATTCCGCAAGCTACAGTTGCTGGGAGCGTTGGCGACAGAGCAAGAGGAAGTCAGCTTGCTAGCAAGCCCAAGATAACGAACAGGCTAGACAGGTAACTAACTAGCTAGGTAGCTAGCTAACACAATTTAGCTAGTATTAAAGGCCAGCTAGGCTGTTTATTTTGCATTTTACATTTTTGTACGCAAAGTTTCGAGCAAGCACAGCTGACTATATTCTAACTAGCAAACGTTTATTGTCTGCAATATTGATAATTCATTGATATATATTTTTTACTTGGCCAGATGGTTAGCTAGCTAACTTGCTAGCTTGCTAAATATATTGCTACCTTATCTGGGGAGTAGTGGGGTGGGATTGTTAGTGCTGTCATTTATGCTAGCTTGCTTACAAGCTGCAATTGATGCCCTCTCTCACACAGCTTTCTTGGGCCAACTATTGTGTGTCTGCTTATAACAAGCTGTATGGCAATGGAGCGAGTAACGGTGCCTTTGGTCATCGGGCTGTTCGTGGCGGTGTTGTCGTTGCTGACTGAACACTGTTTAGCTAATGGTGGGGGCCCAAGCCTTGCTGAACGAGTTATTTGGGCAGTAAACGCAGGCGGGGAAGCTCATACAGACATGCATGGCATACATTTCAAGAAGGATCCTTTGGAAGGAAAACTTGGAAAAGGTGAGTCTGTGTTGGCATGGATGTGCAACCGAAATGTATTAGCTAGTTGGATAACACACAGTAGCTTTGTAGCTACACATATTGCTGTAAATATAGTTTCCCATAGCGAAATGTGACTGTTCAATTTGTTTGGAAGCTAACTAACCAGTAATGAGTTAAACGATCTACACTAGGGACCCTTTGGCTAAAGTTGATTTATTTTCTAGCAGAATGTGACCATGGTTTCAGGTATCATTTCCCAGTGATCTTTCAAGCTAATCAACTCCTGCATGGTTTTCACTTCCGCAATGTAACCTAGTTAACCCAATGAAGACTAAGTTCCTAGTGTATTCAGGCATTTTTGTTGAACTCCACAGTGAAAGTAATAGAAATCAAGCAATGGCAACATATGCATATTTATTGTTATTCTAAGTACACACTTACAGTGGCTCCCATCCAGATGTGATATATTTTGATTGTTTAAAATTAATGCATGTGATTAACTGGAGTATCCAAAAAGAAAGTTAGACCATATTCCAATTGACAGTCGGAATATATATTTGGAATGCAGACTGCCTTTTTCCAGTATGTAGGAAACTTCATGCATTCTATCGATTAGAGTAGGTGACCAGGTCACCTAAAAGGCTGTGGGGAATGCTATCCTCACAACATTGAAACTCTTCATTGTATCTGAACTTAGCTAACCCACCCTGAATATGGTTTATTTTTTTGTCACATGGATACTTCCGGCAAGATGATTTGGTATATCACAAAGCAGGTATTTTGAGTGGTTCCAGGAACATCATAGCAAGTTCGGTTTAATTGAATGAACTGCTAACCCACAAGATCTCACACCCAACTTACAGCTTTGCCATGAGATTCAATTGGGTGATCGCAGAATGAATATTGAAGCACAAATTAAACTTGTTCTTGTCTTTTCGTACCCCAGTACCAATTCCTTGAAGAACTTATTTCACTCCTTAACACAACCCAACCATCAATGTTTTATTTTTCAATTGGTCAGTCAGTACCGCATTAAGTTGAATCAAATATTCCAGTATTTTCTTTGGTTTGAAGCACCACTGTAATCTTGTTTTTATTAACTGGTCTCTGTAAGAGATCTGTTGTCTTTACTAGTGAGAGATTGTAATCTTGGTTAAACAGTGTTAACTTGGCCAATCCTGACTGATGATATCTGGTCATTCTGATGCAACATTTCAAATGTTTTTACTATCCACCCCACTAACACAAAATACTAAATGGATCTAGAAATATATTGTTTATAAAGTCTACACACCCCTGTTAAAATGCCAGGTTTTGTGATGTAAAAGAACAAAACAAAGAAATCATGTCAGAACCCTTTTCCAGTTTTAATGTGACCTATAATGTGAACAGTTCATTTGAAAAACTAACTGAAATATTCAAGGGGGAAACCTTTATAACCTTACAATAACCTGGTTGCGTAAGTGTGCACACCCTCTTATAACTGGGGATGTGGCTGTGTTCAGAAAACAAATCACATTCAAACTCATGTTAAATAGAAGTAATTACACACCTGCTATCATTTAAAGTGACTCTGATTAATCACAATTAAAGTTCAGCTGTTCAAGTAGGATTTTCCTGACATTTTCGTAGTTGCATCTCAGAGCAAAAGCCATGGTCTGCAAAGAGTTTCCATAGCATCAGAGGGATCTCATTGTTGAAATATATCAGTCAGGAGAAGGGTATAAAAGATTTTCTAAAGCATTAGATATACCTTGGAACACAGTGAAGACCGTCATCATCAAGTGGGGAAAGTATGGCACAACAAAGACATTACCAAGAAGTGGACGTCTCTCCAAAATGTATGAAAAGACTAGGAGAACTGGTCAGGGATGCTTCCAAGAGGCCTACAGCAATATTAGAGGTGCAGGAATTTCTGTGCTGTGTGCAACATGTGACAACAATTTCCTGTGTTCTTCATATGATTGGGCTATGGCGTACGGTGGCAAGATGGAAGCCTTTTCTTACAAAGAAAAACATCCAAGCTCGGCTGAAGTTAGCAAAAACAAACATCAAGTCTCCCAAAATCATGTGGCAAAACGTGTTGTGGTCTGATGAAACCAAGGTTGAACTTTTTGGTAATAATTCCAAAAGGTATGTTTGGTGCAAAAACAACACTGCACATCACGCAAAGAACACCATACCGACAGTGAAGCATGGTGGTGGCGGCAGCATCATGCTTTGGGGCTGTTTTTCTTCAGCTGGAACCGGGGCCTTAGTGAGGGTAGAGGGAATTATGTATAAATCCAGATACCAGGCAATTTTGGCACAACCTTCAGGTGTCCGTTAGAAAGATGAAGAGGAAGTTTACCTTTCAGGACGATAACGACCCAAATTACACATCCAAATCCACAAAAGTATGGCTTCACCAGAAGAAGGTTAATGTTGCAATAAAGACTGGGCAAATATTGCCACGTCAAGGTGTGCCATGCTAATAGACTCCTACCCAAAGTGAGTGCTGTAATAAAATGTGTGCACATTTATGCAACCAGGTTATTGTGAGGGTTTTTATTTTTCCCCTTTAAAGATTTGTTTGTTTTTCAATTGAATTGTTCCCGTCATAGGTCACATTAAAGGTGAAACATTGATTGAGCTTTTTTATTTTTTATTACATCACAAAAATGATGTATTTTATCCGGGGTGGGTAGACTTTTTATATCCATTTTAGAAACCAGACAGTCATGTTAAACATTATAAAAAAAACTGACTGCAGTACATTGCATCTCACTTGCCAATTCAGAGTCTAGGAAATGCCAAGCTATTGTCAGGCAGCAAGTTTCCATCTTCAAAAAGCCCGTATAAAAAAACGTATGTATGTAGACATATCTATACTGTTCTGGTAGATGATAATCAAATGGGCTTGCATTGTACAAGTTTGTGAACAATATGTTGGATCCAATTGTGACTTGCTTACAAATTGAAAATGTTTTCCTCTAGCTTCAGATTATGGAATGCGTCTGCCCATCCTGCGCTCTAGTCCTGAGGACCAGATTCTCTACCAAACAGAACGCTACAATGAGGATACGTTTGGCTATGAGGTGCCGATTCGTGAGGAAGGAGATTATATACTAGTAATGAAGTATGCAGAGGTCTACTTTGCTCAGTCTCAGCAGAAGGTACAACTCAACCTTCATAACAATTGTTAAAATAATTCATTGTAATCTTATTATTTAGTAGCAAAGAAGGATGAATGTAGATGGCATTGACAATCACCAAAGATGTTGCAAACAGAATGTGGTAGTGAACTGTTTAGCAATATATGAATATACACATTTTACAAACCTGTACACTTTTGGTGAAAATGTCATATTGTGTTTTCTAGTTACTAAACTGCCTGATCCTGTCTACAGGTATTTGATGTGCGTCTTAATGACCATGTGGTGGTGAAAGACCTGGATATCTTTGATCGGGTGGGTCACAGTACAGCTCATGATGAGATAGTGCCCTTTTCCATCCGCCGAGGTAAGCTCAGTGTCCAGGGGGAGGTGTCCACCTTTAATGGAAAGCTCACTGTGGAGTTTGTCAAGGTGAGTTGTTACTTAAAGGGCTCAGTGTATTCTTTTTTTTTAGTTCTTTGAAACATTTGAAGTGTGTGTTGTTCAGATTTAAACAGTCATGTAAAGTTGAGCTGCTATTTCTTCAAAGTTTTCTGTCTTTAGCTTTTTTGTTTTTCTACTGATGATACAACTGTTTTTTTTTTCATTTGACACGTGGCTTTATCTCTGCAGCAAACTGATAACCACTCTGTGTTTTTTCAGGGTTATTATGACAATCCCAAGGTCTGTGCTCTATACGTGATGAAAGGGACATTGGACGGTGAGCCAAATACATTTTAAAATCCTTACACTTGTGGAAACTGGCCTCTGTGGATTTACCTAAATTGCTTCTTTCAGAAGACCCATTAAAAGCATATGCAACATCATGTTAGAAAATGAACAGGAATGATTTGGAGACAAGTTGAGACCTAATGTGAGTACACAACAGTGACCCCCCCAGTGACTTTGCTCAGTGGTCTGGCAAATTATTCCCATGGTACTAGCAGTGTGATGAGAAGTAGAAGGGCTTGTCGAAATGTGCATTTGAGGATACTTCACAAATTTTATCATGTTGAATATTGCAGAATTGGGAGAGAAGAAACTTTTTTCTTGGTAATGTGCAGTGTAAAACAACAAAAAGGACACTGGTTTGAGTGACCGCTTTAACTAGTGTCTAAAAGTGGTGTCACTTCTCCAAAATCAGGTCCTAATTAATTGCAATACCCTTTGATGATTTATTGTAGAGCCTTTTAACTAAAACATCTGTTTACATTATTGTGAACAAGTATACCCCCTGGAAAGTTGTCTTTTTTAAGTATTTGAACACATTAAAATCAGGTGTACCAAAAATGTGTAGTTTGTGGGTTGTGCATCCTTCCACAGAGATAAGAAACTTGGTCTGATTTGGTCTAAACCATGTGGGTGTGTGGTATAACATCATGCCAAAATCAAGAGACTTATGAGGCCCATGAGTCTGGGGGGGTACAAAGTTATTTCCAAGCAATTTTAAAGTACGATTCATGTATAACGGACAATCTACAAATAGAGACCATTCCAGACCACCAGCAATCTAACTTACATAAAACTGGTTCTTTGGTTACTTTTAAGTGTAGGCATGACATGTCAGGTTGGGGTTAGGCTTTATCACTAGTTTAAGTTTGGGAAAGGTTATGGTTAGGATGAAGGGTTAGGTTGAGGGCTAGGAAAATAGGAATATGGATTTCTAGATCTGTGTTAGGTCTTTACAAGGAAAATAAATAAATAGTAACAAACATAAAAGTGTCTGTGTATGATAGGTTTCTATTGGGTGTGTTTTAAAACACATACTTCTATTTGACAATAGAAGCCAGTCTATAAATATTGAAATGTAAAAGCTGTAACCTTGCTGTTTTCCATTGATGTCAGATAGAGGCATGGCCATATCCTCTTCAAGCACATCAGCAAATAATTTCACACTAGGGCAACTGAAATCCCCGTCCCTTCAGACCAGGGCAACTGAAATCCCCGTCCCTTCAGACCAGGGCAACTGAAATCCCCATCCCTTCAGACCAGGGCAACTGAAATCCCCGTCCCTTCAGACCAGGGCAACTGAAATGATAAAACAACTAACAACATTTCTAGTCATTATTCAACTTTCCATGAAATATTGGACATTTATATATATCATATTTATTTCTTTTTAGCATTCTAGAACTAGTGTATCTAAGGTAACGGCAAAATACTTGTTCAGGTGGAAACTGAAGTTGCTTTGAATGGAACTGGTGTTACTGCAGGTCACCTAGCTTCCTCTGTTGGTAATGCATTCTACACACAGCTCCTTATAATGTGACGCTGACGCATTTTGCTGCCTTCTTGGTCCTTTTTGGTGTTGGTTGGGTGTTATTGAACACTTATTTCTTTGCATATCCATACAGTATCTCATGCATGATCCCTTCCCCTCTGTGTTGGCGGTGCCTCAGATGTACCAAAACTCCAGCCTCACCCTGGACTGGAGAAACGTGAAGAACTTGAAGAGGAGGAAGAAGAGGAGATGGAGGCGGGAGAGGAGGGTGGTAAGAAGAGTACCTCAACAGCTCCCAAGTACAGGGTCCAGTCAGGCCCCAGAACACCAAACCCATATGCGGCTGACAATAGCAGCCTGATGTTTCCTATCCTGGTGGCATTTGGGGTGTTCATCCCTACACTCTTCTGCCTCTGTCGGCTGTGAGAACATAAGTTAGAGGGGAAACGGGGAGACATGATGGACAAGAGACTGTGAAGGGGCAGGGCAGGTGAGGGGTGGCGTCAAAGTAACATCAGAGACAAGCAAAGGCAAGCATACAGAGAGGAGACAGCACGAAAGCCATGGGGATAATGGTGATAAGAGGAGAAAAGAGACACATGTGGAATGCAGGGCAGGCGGCAGAATAAAAGGCCTTCCTCACTGAATTTAAGGTCGCACAGAGAGAAGGGGGTGGTGTGAATGAATGAGTGATTGTTTGTGGGTTTTGTACATCTGACATATTTCCACCATGTTGCACATTGTCAAGTCGCAGACATGAGACAGGATTTACCACTTTGAAACCAGGTTTGTCTTGTCTTGCAGGATGTGGCTGGGACTGAATTGTGATTGACTGTCCCTCTTTATAAAGTAATAGTACCGCTTTGGATGAGGTGTGGCTTGAAGTGAAGGGAATGCAGATAGGCTAATCCACAGAAGTCAGACCCAGTGTTTAGTCAGAAATTATACAGGTCATATGAAAAAGTCTGTTTCTTTAAACTGTATGGTTGGCAATTTGGGCAGATTTTCATTATATTTTGTGCATAATTCTCTCCAAACATTCTGGTGTTATAAAGTTAAACTGTGTTACTAGATTATGTTGAGGAAAACAACATGCTAATTTTAACAAGTTTGTACTGTTCCAGCCTCACAGCCTCTTTTCTGCACAGCATTGATGTGTTTCATGTTTTTTAAGGAAGCTGATGTTTTCACAAATCAAAGATGGGTTTCACAAATCTGTTGCACCATCCTAACAATAGTCATGATGTGTTGTTTCCTTAAGCAAATCAATGTGACTCTCAGTGTGAATATCTGTACTAGCAAGTAGCTTTATCAAACACCAGGACTAGAGAAACTCGAGTGTAAAACTAGGGATTCAGTGGGGAGGCTAGATTTTAGGACATCAAATCTGTCCCCATGTTATCTAAGAAAGCAGCAACATTTCTGAGATCTACTGCAACTACCAAAATGTTGTGCAGGAAAAAATTGTGTTGAGCTGAGTTTTTGCTGATAAACAATACGGTTGTAGAAACGTATTGTCACCGGTGGAAGCATTCAATCATCTGGTATATAAATGGGAAAGAAGTATTTTAGGTCTGTTGTATAACATTTTTATGTTAACCAAACTCCGCTGTTTTTAGAATTTTTTTTGGTCGGGTCTGATCGTTTTTTTTTGCCGTGACTATGGGTGCTTGTTTTTTTTCATATTTTTTTTTTTCAAACTTCATTAGTCCAGTCAAATGCATTGTCAAAGAATTGTGGATACTTTTTTGCATCTATGTGATCTGATTTTCATTGATGGGATTACACTGTGTGAACATGTTTGTAGCACCTTAAATATCGAGGCTGACGTCACGTCACAAATGCATCCCCAGCATAAGAGGGTTTTAAATCCTTTGAGGGTTTACATGGTTTTCAATCACATTGATGTAACCCTCTATTTGCTGTGTTATCAACTTGGTTGATGTGCAGCTTGTGATAAGCCACCTCTGAAAGGTTGTGAAATAGTTCAGAGTGATTGTGCTACAGTGAGAATAGTTAGGGACCTGCTAATTTAGCGAATGTTTGAGTGGGACAGGTCCCAAATCAGGAACATGTTTTGAATTTGGTGGTCACTGCCTTTACCACTCATCTAAATACTGTGCATGCCTTTTTGTTTCACCAAAGAGTGTTTTGTGTTTGTTTTTTCAGCTCGTTGTTTCTGCTGTAGTGATTTAGAAAATTATCATAGGTTTTATCCCATTACAGTTTGTCATGAAAATGAATCATTTCAGGAAGGGCCGACGCATTTAATTCAGTATTTAAGTCCTCATTTTGAAAAGGACATATTCGTTGAGCATCTAGCCACCCATAGCTAAATAATATGGCTGGGGATAGTTAAGCATTAGAATCAACAGTCTGGTACAACACGACCATACTAAGTTGCTGATACGATGAGTATAGTTGTTCTTACTTTTGTATACATATTGCTAAAACCCATGCAGCCATATGCTCACTTGAGTCCTGATAAAGGGTTTCCATCTGTGAAAGTTAAACAAATGCATTCCCTAATCAGGCTCTGTATTTACAAATATTTAAAATTAGATCTAACAAAGAGGAATTGTTTAAAGCAGATGCAGTGAAATGGCACAAAATTATTTTGCAATATTGTCCAGACTAAACAAAATATAATTTTTATTGAAATCCTGATACTTTTGCAATTTCTTTTATATTCATTTAATTTCTAACTACATAGCCACCTTTAGGGTTACAGGTGAAATGATAAACCTATATTGCAAAGGTCAACCAAGATTGTCAGTGGTAGCCTGAATAAAAACAGGCTCTTGATCATAAAACTTGTTAGCAGCATTCTTAGAACAGCCAATTTGAAATTATTATTCCAGGAAACACATATTTATTAATATATAGCACACTTATTAATTTGGGAGCTCCGTCAAATCCACATGCAACAACAGTTTGTATCTATCATTATCCTGATGTATTGTATCTTAATCCACTGTGAACCTTTCAGTGGATATGGATGTATGTTTCACTGTCTGGATGAGACTTTAAAGGAGATATTGATTTATACTCCGGTGTTTTCGCCTCGTTAGACACCTAACGTAATTAACAAACGGCATGTTTTAATAGGTGTCTCCGGTGCCTCATGAATAATAAGTGAGCTTTTTCACTTGTTCTCGATTGCGCATCTTGTTCCAGAAGCAGGGGGATGACATCAAAACTCAAGATCAACTCCTCGAAAGACCTCCTTGATATTTGCAGCTGCTTAAAAAAATATATATTTTGCTTGTAATATTTTTCTGTACTTTACTGTCTTCATATTTGGGACATTGCTTTTGGCCAGGAAACATGTTTTTGTTTAAAATTGCTGGAGGTCTCTCTGTTTTTGGTCGCACCCGTTCGATACATTTCCAGAACTTGCCTTACAGTGGACAGCAACACTCTAAGGTGTTGGAAACATCCTTCCCTACCTGGAAGTCAGTAGCTGCATATTTGCTAGTTTTTTTGTGTCTAATTGCCTCGATCAGGAACGTAGCTCTTACCATGAAGGACGTCTCTTTTAACCAGCCTATTTTGCTGACTTGTCTTACATGATCCCCCAAGCCTCTACTCACTTGTTATTGATTTCATACTTGCTGAATACTTGACAAATAGATGATCCAGGTGTTTTAGATCCCCTATCACTCCTGAGGTTTCTCTATCCATGTTCCGTGATGCAGGTAATAACAGCCAAGGCAAGGGCAGTTATGATACTTGGTCAGCTGATTGCTTGATTGTGTGTGTGTTTCGTATAAAAATTTTTATCCGTACATAATAAGATGAAGCACCTTTTTTGTTCCTTATTTGAAAAACAGCAAAAAAGTTAATTTAATTCAGCACCAAAGTCATAATCCTTTGTTGGCTTATCTTGACAGTTGCGTGTGTATATACTGTAAGGTACAATCACTTATTGAAGTGTGATAGTGGTTATTTTCTCATCTAAATATTATTGAGGTGATCGTTTTTTGTTTTGCCTTGTGGCCTTTTGGAAGGGTATAAATTATGGAGGTGGCAAAGTAGAACAGAAAATGTCTTGACTGACTGCCAGGTTTATGCTGGCTGTCAAGAGGGTTGAGATTAGCAAAGTATGGAATTATTTACATTTTTTGTATAATTTAAATATGATTGTGGGTTTTAATCTTGATTTGCATAACGATTAATTAGAATTTTGTATTTCTTTTTTTCCTCAGGATCAGATTTACTTTTTACCATGTGGTTATAATGGTGTGAAATTTTGCACTGCCTGGTTTATATTCATCAAATTTGTCTGTCATTTGTTGTCTTTTGTTTTGAGTCCTTGTTGCCTTGATTTTTAATACATTTGTGCTTTACCAATAATCTGCTTTGAGGTTCCTTTTGGTGTGATTTTGACTACTTCATTGCACGATTGATTAAAATTTTTTCGCCAACAAGTTCTAGTGTGCAGAAATGCAAACCATACATGAATTCACCTAAGATGAGAACCAAATACTTGCTGCCATATATGTAAGTCTTTCATGAATTAATTTAGCCACTCTCCCATTATCCCTACTGAGGTACAGTCAGACAGCAGACACAGTCATGAATCACGGACTATGAATGAATAAGTGTGAATGTGTGTGTGAGAGAAAGTGATCAAGGTCATTAAGTAATACTACTCTCCGTATTGATTTATTTCACCCCTGAGGAGGGCTTCAAGCAGCAGATGGACTAATGGTAATTTGAGATGCCTCCTCTTTACTCAGTTGTGGCTCTACAAATAACATCTACAAAGTTAGTACTGCTGATAAATGCTGTCTCTTTTTAATAAATGTGCTATTTTATCTAACTGGTGTTTTAGCAAATTGTTTAATTTCATTCATCCCAAGTTCTTACTGTCTTGAGGGGAAAATATGGCTTTGGTGCGATCCTAAAACTAAAATCAATTCAAATGATCTTTTCTGGAAGAAAACTTCATGTGGTAAGACAGGTTGGTACAAGACATGTAAAACATGGCAGCATAACAGACGCATGATGTAATTAGATTAAAGTTCTGCCTAGAAAGCATAGAAACGGGTGGTCACAAAAATCTACTAAATGTTGAGTCACAACCAAAATAGGATGGTTGTTGTATAGTGTGCTACTCAAACTGATTTGTCTTTTAATAAGATAATCAAGATGGGTGAATATTTAAAGAGCACACTACCTTTTTCGGCCACTTAGGTTGAAATAATATTTTGCCACATTTGTAAACATATTTTTGCATGTTAACATGATTGGCAGTGCAGTGCATACAGGTGAAGTAAATGTAGGACAGGGCCAACCATGCAGGAATGGAATCCAAGCACCAGACTACATAAGCGACACCAACCAACCACAAACCACCCCAAGAGATAGCTGAGCACATCCCCGAATTCACTCCTATCTGGAGCGTTAGAGACGACATGGGGTAACGCGAATAAACCAGCCCCCAAATACCATTTTGGAGAGAGAATATCCCAGTGGAGAGACAATGTTTTTTTTTAATCCAGTGCCTTTCTGTTCACCTTCACACCCCTGGGCAAGGCTAGAGTTAATCGTAGAGCCTACAGAAGAGATGAGTCTTCAGTAACACGTGAAGTTTGAGAAGGCTTCATCTCTCACAATAATGGAGCTCGTTTGCAGAAAGACCTGTGTCCAGCTGTTTCTTTAGAAATGCTATGTACAATAACCATATCTGCTACTTGTGACCCTGGCATATGTGTCGGTATGTACAGCAGGACTAATTCAGAGAGATACATGAGCAAGTCCATTTAATATGTCTGACCTATAACATGTAGCCAGTGTAGAGGTTAGTACTGGAGTAATGTGTTGAAATATTCACTGTAAATTGAAATTCCAGTAGCAATATTTAGCAACAATCAAAGTTGATTTAATGTTTTATCAGGGTAGACAGAGAAGAGCATTCCATCTTATCTTAGTAATAAGAAAAGCATGCATCAACACTTCTGCATAATATCTCAATCAAAATGTATTAGATTTTTGCAATGTTCCAAAGATGGGAAAAAAATGCTCTGAAAATATGTTCATCGAAAGAGAGATCAGTGTTGAAGGTAATGCCAGGGTCTCCATTGTTTTCATATATGACTGGCAATCAATATTTGTTTCTTATAACCTAAAATGAGCATCCCTATTTTTTGCACAATAAATTAATGCTCTGTCACTTCTTTTTTTACATATTTGTAAATATCTTCAGGTTAACACTACCGACAGATGAAAAGAAACCTAATTTAACAAATGATGGGAAATATTATACTTTGAAATTAACTCAACTTTTTCTTGTAACTAATTATTTTTTTGCCCACTCTTCTTGACAGTACTGCTTTAGCTCATATTTCAGGGCTTTCTTGTATGCACAGCTCATTTCAATTCCCTCACGACATTTTCATAGGATTGAGATCTAGTCTTTGGCTCTGCCATTCAATAACCTTTTTTTTTTTTTGAGACATTCTGCTGTAGCTTTGCTTATGTGTTTTGGATCATTGCCCTGTTGCAAGATCTATGTTCGGTTTTGCTTTTTGAAAGATTGCCTCACATTCTCCTCAAGAATTTTCTGGAGCAATATGGCATTCATGGTTGACTCAGGTTTTTCTCTTTGTCACTTTTGTTGAAGCAGAAAATATTTTTTCTTAAAAGCTATTGGAATCTGTTATTTAATACATTTATATGTATTGCTGGTATGTGACATTAGATAATATTTATCAGAAGTGTTCCATTTACTGAATAGTAATTTCAGACAAACCAGTAAGTTAAAAACGCATGCTGATGACATCGTGTTTATCATAAGAATAGTTATGCTCCATATATTCCAAAATCCTTCCTCATATTTACTTTAACTATCAGAAATTGAATTGATCAAATACATAATTTTTCTATTGACATGATATTGTTTACATTAATCCCGTTAAGTGCAGTATTCTTTTTTGATTTCCAATTAATCGGCGCTGCTGAATTACACTTGTGTTCTTATTAGTTCTTACTATTTGAAATCATGCTAACCCTAATAATATTAGTTTTCAGTCACAGCCTGGCGGGGAAAACATGGTTGAAACATGGCGGCTAACACTGGGAATTCTATGGATGTACTGCACATGCCGGTAAAATGTTCTACTAATACAATGTCTAGAACACCTCACAAAACATGAAAAACAAAGGTATGGAAACACATTGCAAGACATAGGCATCTGTGACCCATATGCAGCAGCCGTTGTGTTATTTATATTATTAAAAACAGCGAAATCCATGTCGGAGCTGAACTTAGGGGATGTGTACGTCCTTGTGAAGTATCCATCCCCCAACACTGCAACCAAAATGAAACTATGCATACGTACAGACACCTGTCTGTACATTCAATCGTGGTGGGTCAAACATACAATTGTTTGGCAGGCGAAGCATTAAGAAATTCTTAATTTCTAAAGTGAAGTATAGTGCTGATTTACCAAAATTACCGTTGGTTCAGTGGGTGGACGGCGTAGCGTAGTGCAGCCAGTATAACACAAACAAATGCACCGGTACTGTAATAATATAAACGTTTACCCAATGTCAGGTTAACCATACCTACTGTTTAAATAACCCGCCATTGACAGCCTGGGCTGCTGTGGAGAAGATTGGATTGGTTTGATTTTCTCCTGTATTAACTTTGTTATTAACTTAGGTAACGCTATATGTTTTGCAAGAAAGGTTAGCTAGCCTCACTAACGTTAGTTAGGCCATTGGTGTTGGTTGCATGGGTGCAGACAAAAACAGACCACGTCATTCATTAAAATGATTACATCAAAATATGATTGATAATACAGTATGCGGGTAGCGCATCCAATCGATCTGCCACTGTCTGTCATTTTGAAGGATGGCTAATAAAAAGTCGAGTCGTCCTTGGAGTGCAATGGAAGGAAGTTTGTTTTGCCCGCAAAGTGGGCGTCTCCATTGGCAATGACGTCATATGAAAATAATCAATAGGTCGAGCTGTATACCTCGGTGCTGCTTTGGAGAACCGTGGAGTGACGCATGATGTAAGGCTCCGCCCTTGAGCGAAACCTTGGTTCAAACGCCGTGCTTTTAGGGAGATTCATCCGGCGTTCCTACCGGTAACTATGGTAACCCCGTAGTCTTTTCCGCCAATTACAATCGGCTATGTTCAGACGTTTCGCCATCTTGAATAGTACAATTTGCAGACAGACATCCACAAAGTCGCCTTAATATACTAACAACCGAGGTAACTAATCATGAATGGCTCTAACTCTCGAAACAAGACGGCAGCCACTGTTAAAGGTCCTGACACCGATGTGGGCCCTGCTGCAAATCCCAGAGAGCGAAAGTCCGGTGGAAGTGTGTTGAAGAGACTCAAGTCGCGAAGAACTCAAGCTGATCAACAACGGCCTGTTGTTACGGAGGAAGAGCTCAGGGCGCTAGGAAGAGACATCACACCGGACGACGTCCTTGGTTTGCGTGCAGTTACACGGGGTAACGTTGTGTATAAAGCGTTTGGATTTGAGCTGATTATAAATTGTATTAGAATAATAATGACTGGAAGTAAGTTAATGTATTTAACTGGCTAGTCCATCTGGCTCACTTCGTTATGTGTAATTAATGTTCATAGTACCTGTAGTTATCTACTATATCTCACTCTTCATCAGTTCTTTCGAGGTCTTGTGGCCGAACTGGGAATCCGCCAACACAACCGATTGTTTGTACTTGCTGTTAATTACAAGTTTACTTACAGATTATCTATGTAAACCCGAGGACAATGTCTACAATATTGACTTCACACGTTTCAAGATTAGAGATCTGGAGACTGGGACAGTTCTCTTTGAGATCGCCAAACCTCACAACTGTGGTAAATTCAAATTTACATTCCTCCCATTTATATGTTTATTTTGTGCCACACTGCTTTGCCACTGTAATTGAGGTGCCTGGAACAATAATTTATTGACCGTCTATCGCGCATTTCATAAAATCTCGAGGTGCTTCAAAACAAACGACATGACGAGCGTTGACCGCAACTAGAGTTGCTAAATAGGTAAATTGTACTTGATCAGATCCTGAAGTGCCGAACGTTCGAAAGGCTGACTCAAGATTCATTTGCGTTGTTACTATGGACTCCACCATCCAACGGTGTTAATTTGTTGTTGTTTTCCTAGTCGCACTACCCGGCAACCATGTTTTAACCTCTGGATAAGTACAGTTAGACAAGCTCAATGTCGGAAAAATATATTGGGAATTAAATCCACAGAAGCCCATGCCTGACTATGAACTGAAGCCATTTCTTTGAGTGTGAATCCCCCTAAAATGGAAGGGTTTATGTCATTGCTTGACCGGAGAGGAGTGGTAAGAAGATGGTAGATGAGGGTTATTGAGTTTTCTTATGATCTGTGAAAGCCTGATCTTAGACCCATTGGACTTCTCTTCCGTTGTGTGTGGATTTGGGTGCTTCCTCAGCAGCTTTGTGCATCAGAAGGCCCCGAAAGTTCAGAATAGTAACCAATGTCTTCTCTCTTATAAATCACTGCTGTTTTATATCTAATATACACGATCTGGTAACTAGCAGCCACATAAAACAAAAATGTGGTGTCTACTTTGTCCAGATGCATTTATCTAGGGTAAACGTTTATTAAGCCCGACAAATCTGCTTTTCAGACATCTTTTTAAATATATACTGCCCCAATTTAAGTGTTAACCTTTCAGTTAAAATGAAGGTCAAGTCTCACATTTGAAGTTTTTTTTATTGTTAAATTTGTCAAAATGTTATGAAAGTCAGGCATTGGCTTAATTGGTACCTAATGTACCCATTGGGTATAAATGTTCTTAATTATGGAGGTGATTAATCTGGTTAGGTTGAACATTTGGGAGAAAAACTGTTCAAAAGTCATAGGGAATAAAATCCCTATTGAAACACAGTCAAGTGGGTTTAATGGGAGCAAGTGGACTTAAGGGAACATCAGTTAATTTATGGTTCGAAGACAGAATATTTTATTCTATGCGCATTACATTAAAAAAAACTATTTGAAATGAATCCATATATAATGCACTAATATAACATGAAAAGTACACATTTATCATGCAGAGAAGTGATTACCTATATCTGACATTCGTTTGTAAATCATATTTTGGCAAGGCATTATGGTCAAGCATGTGTTGCACCTGTTGCCAAGGATTATCAGAATAATAGATTTCTGTTGCAAATGTGAATGGAAAAGTATATCCGTATTATATACCGTACCATATTTCTCCATAACGCTTAAACTTGTCATGTTACACTGTGTTTTTTAAAAGACTAAAACTGCCAGAAGCGAGTAAATGGATATTTGTTAGTTCACTTATTAAGTGGCTTAATTAAACAGCCAACTAACCGAAAAACTGGAGGTTAGGGTATCATTTTCAGATGTTTAAGTGTGATTGAAGAAAATGTCTGTGACCTCTAAATGTTTTCAATGTATTGTGTTTTCTATGTCCACACAAACATTTTCATGCTGACCTCTTGCTTCAAGGTTATTTTTGTTGTTTAATGGAAATTCAGTTGAATAAAAGTGCTTGCTTTCCTCTGCATTTGAGTCTGAACATTAGATACAGAGGAAAGCAAGTACTATTATTCAACACTGGTGTCTTGTTAGTTTCTCGTATCTGACTGCTTGTTCCCTCTAGCACAGTTGGCAGGCCTGTGCAATTTCATACAGACAGCCTTCATGCTGTCTCAGTGTCTCTTGTTCACTTTTTAGTGTATGACGGTAACATTTTAAATCTTTGGATAGGGGACAGACAGGATCAGAACAGAATAGCACAGATAAAAATTCTCTTATAAATCTATTTTCAGTATTATTTTAGATAAACCAAAAAAGCCTAGTCATTTCCTCATTGGTTTGTGTAGTCCTTGCACACATTGTCTGGGTGGAATTTTTGGTTGAAATCAGAGATGACGTGTTGACCCGTACAGATGTCAGTTACATTTGAAATCTTCTCTTTATCAGACCCTGAATTCGAGGAGGATGGTAATGGAGAAGGAGACACCAGTGCTGGGCGTTTTGTGAGATATCAGTTTACACCGGCTTTCCTCAGACTGAGAACTGTTGGTGCGACGTAAGTCTGTGGATAATCCAGGAAACATGAATGATCATTATTAGATTTGTCTCTTTGTTTAAAAACCACAAAGACACTGCAGTGTACACTCTGCTTCCACATTTCAGTCTTCATTCAAGCACTATTACGCCATTGGATGCTTATATTCAGTGTGATCCTTTGCTGTGGTTCCCAACCCCCTCATGGAGACCCCTCAGCCATTCCATCTATTATTTGTAACCCAGAGCTAGCACACCTGAATCAACTTAACTAATAGGTCCTTACATGTTGAATCAGGTGAGCTAGTTCAGAGCAAAAACTGAACAGTGAGATGGCTGGGGGATCCCCAGGAGAGGGGAGGGAACCACTGCTTTAAAGAGTCATGTTTCCTAATGAGTTTAATAGGCTTGTGTGGCTAACTAGCATAGGAACCAGAGTTTTGCACACTTTAGTGGGTTCAGTACAGCCCTCATACATCCCTTAAGAAATTGGTTGATAAACACATGGCTGGAGACATGACCCTAATGTAACCTCCTCAGTTTTATCCAAATCTTTCATTATACTGTAGTCTCCCAAATGAATCAAACGTAGTAATTTAATTAAAAGTCAAATCTGTTTCATATTGTCACAACATAGTTATTTTCAACATGACCCTACAAAAGATCTCTCATTCTTCCCTCTTTTCTAGTGTGGAGTTCACAGTTGGGGACCGGCCCGTTAACAGTTTTCGCATGATAGAGAGGCATTATTTCCAGGATGAAGTTCTCAAGAACTTTGACTTTGACTTTGGATTCTGCATTCCAAACAGCCGCAACACTTGTGAACACATCTATGAGTTTCCCCAGCTCCCAGAGGATCTCAGTAAGTCCGCTGGCAGTGTCAGCGCAAAGTTATCCTGCAGTGACCCCTCTCACTTTGTTGTAAGCTCGGTGTCCCTACAGGCTGTAGTTCAGACTGGCCACAATGTAGTGGGCCATGTCATGTTTATAGTGCACACATCCATACAGAACCAGTCATGCCACTCAATATGTCATCCTGTTCCCCTCCAGTAGGCTTGTATTGGGGTGTTTTGTGTTTGCTTATGAGGTCATTTAAAAACTGAAAGTCCTTGTTTTTTCCTCCCTTTCTTTGAAGTTCGCCTAATGGTGGAGCATCCGTATGAGACACGGTCAGACAGCTTCTACTTTGTGGACAACAAACTGGTCATGCATAATAAGGCGGACTATGCCTATGATGGTGGCCAGTAGGATGGCTGAAGATGGTGTGCAACTTGAAGCAGGGATTATATTACCCCAGACAGAACCACCATTTAGCCCTTTTGGTAACGGGAGTGTACTTTCTCCACTTCAGACGTTCCAACAAACTTTACCATTCCCAGGTTTGGGAAAACAGGTCCGCATCTGCCTTCAAAACCAGTTACTTAATTTATCTGATACCTCATACTCTTCTGTTGCTGGGACTAATATGAAACTCTTGTCAGTCACTCTATGTTAACGTTGAACATATTTTTGTGATCATGGTAAATGTATTTCTTAATTCAACCTGCCTTGAGTTCAGTATTTGTTGTACTGTTTGGTTCTGTGCTTTTTAGTCATGTATTGTGCCATTTCTTACCAGACAGCTCTGCAGATGGAAAAGGGAAGTTTACATGATCCCAACCTAAATGTTGAATACTAGACACCATTTAACCCATATGATGAACTCTGGTTGAAGTTGGCCAGGTTTTATATTGTTTCATCACAGCACAGTTGAAAGATGGCACGTTGGATGAAAGCTAATTGTGACTGTTTGATACTACCTAATTTGACTGGCCGCAGTTTTTCTGGTCATTAATTCATTCATTTGTACTACACTTTCTATTCAAGTAAATATCATTTTCCTTGCTATGTCTTCACTCCTCAAATTTTGGGCTAAATACTCTGCTTTGAGAATAATGGATGCTCCAGGATTTTGCCTTGATAGAAACTGTAATATTCATATTGTGTTCTGTTACATTTCTATATCTGTATATAACCAATAACCCCTTGTGACTATAAGGATAAAAACATCTATTAACTGCTTTGGGTAGAAATGAGACAACCTCCCTGGTCTTAAAAGCGTGTTTGTTCATGCTGAAGTGACACTAAATTTCCCGACACTAAATGAAACCTACCCTATGTGCCTTGTGTTCACACTTATCAGCTTAGGTGGCTTTGCTGTGTATGAGAGAAATCCCTGTCACATCCAGCTGTCATTCAGCTGTTCTCTGCTACACAGATCTTCAACAACAGCCTTCTGGCTGGGAGAGACTTTGAATTAAGTACAAAGCTATGATTTATGTCTGGTGTAAGGAATGACAATGCTAATCACCTTATTTTGTGTTCTTTATCATTATTCATGAAATCTCTGATGGTATCTGTAGTTTTTCTGTATTTCCAGTAACCCCTTCATATTAAGTAGTTATGAATTTTACAAAATGGACACTACATATATGATTTTACATTTATTAGGTTGGACACATTGGAATCCCATTGAGTTTTATTTGATCATACGTCAATGATTGTAAAATTGATAAATGTGTTTAATGACGCATCTCAGTAATATATGTATTTAACATTTCTATAAAGTTAGGTGTCTTTTGATTCAGGGACCATGTACTCAATATCAAAAAAAATCTTTAACTTTGGCTAGTTACTAGCCCAATAATGTATTGTAATGTATTGTAGCCAAGCCAACAGTTCTTAACATCCAAGTTGCTTTTAGAGGTCTAGTGGCTCTAGCAGTTAAAACCGCAAAGTACTCTGTCTAAAGATAAACTGATTATCATTTACTACAGAATTCAAGAAACAAAGCCTTGTACTTAAATCATTTACAGCTGACTATATGTTTTCAGTTACAACATTGTTATGGCAGCCTTTCATTGCACAAGGTTTGAGGATGCTAGATCTATCATGATAAACCAGGTGGTTCAAGTTCTGAGTGGCCATTGGCTGAAACCTCTTGTATATGTAAGCAGTGAGGCACAAGGTTGTGTTTTATGTGGCCAGTATACCACACTTAAGAGATTTCCTTAGGCACGATTCATCAATGAGTGCCTAGACACTGCTTTGGTAAATTGGAAATGTATCACAAATCTCTGAGATGCTCTTAAATAGGTTACCAACGCAATTAGAAGGGTACAAAGTGGTGTGATGCCATACTTGTGGTGTACAATCTCATATACCATGGCTAGCAGTGTTCAGAATGTAAATATACCACCTTTATTTTGTCACAAACTTTTTTACTTTTCTAATTGCACTGTTAACTGGTTCATTATACATGTAGTAATAAGGCATCTCTGGTTGGTCGTATATTGATAATATACAACGTCTAAGTGCTATGTCCATGCACTCAGCAAGGCAGTGTGCCTTCGAACAGCTCTTGCTTGTTATATATTGGCCATATACCGCAGACTTTTGTGCCTTATTTCTTAATTAGAACAGGTGGTCACAGTAAACTATTGCTGTATAATAGAAATATGACTCTGTAAATCCTAATGCTATAGGTAGTGGAAATGTAACAGGTGTATTGTTATTGCTTTTAGATTATATGAAAGTATACTTCCAAAGGTTTCGAAAACCGAATCACAAGCAATGATCATTAACATGGTGACAAAGCATTGGAGATTTTGTACAATGTCTTACAGTTTTGCCAATGCATCAATTGAGAACCCATGAGGGAGCCCTCATTAGTGAATGAGAGCTACTGTAGCTGTGTGCTTGGTGAGGATCTGGTATGAACCAGAAGCCTACCTAACATTGCCTTGTATGCTAAATTGAATATTTTTGGTTTCTGCAAGGTGGAGGAGAGAAATTAAATACAAGCAATGGACACATTTTTGTTTGTTGTCAATACTGGATTCAGTCATCAATCTACCACTACACAGAAGGTAGCCTAAAACCGTATAATTTAATTATTTTACCCGAGACTTAAACAACTGGTCAAAAAACTTGTCAACATTTTCCAGGATTTTTTGACATTTTAGCAGTTCAAGTCCAGTGAATAATGTGAAATGGTACAAAGGTCAACTGGAAACTGCCAGGTAAAAAAAGTTTAGGTTACAAAAAATCTGAAAAATAATCTTCAGTGTTATAGAAAAGGCCTTTTTCAGGAAACGTTAATGGATCAACATCTTTTCCAGTTGATGCTAAAAGTTCCTACCGATGTCCCAACTTTTGATTATTTAGAAGCCCTGTCTGTATAAACGTATTAGAGCGGACTGTTACTATACCTTCTTAAGCATTATTTGGACTGTACTGCACTGCAGGAAGTAGAATTTTACTGTCATAATGGTGAGAAAAGAGTATTCACCTAAAATGACAGACAGACCACTACAACCCTTAGAAGTGTAGAAATTAAAGCATAAGTGACAGTGAGTAGTTTCTTACACCATCAAAAGACACTTGGAAACTGACAGAAAATGTTCTGGCAGATCCACAGGCACCACAGAATGAGTAGACAGGTTTTCTGACAGTCAACAGCTTGTGTGACTCTCAGAAACTTGTCTTCTGAGAGTCAACAGCATGGCAGTACGGAGGACAACATTTTTAAGCAAAGCTTAACAATGGTTGAAGTCTCAGTTGAGTGGCAATAAAGCAGCATTAGGCCATTGCTGAGATGGCAAAATAAGAAAAAGAGGCTTGCCTGGGTCTACTACTGTAGACTGGAAGGACTTATGGACCAATTAATCAATTGGTACACCATGGACTTGGCGAAAGGATGGTTCCTCAGTGTGTGACACCAACTACCAAACAAGGAGGAGGAAGCGTGAGGGTCTGGGGCTCTTTTTTGGCTCAAGTGTCAGCAACTTGCACAGATTGGCACCCTTAATCAAAATGGCTGCCACAGCATTTTGCAGCGTCATGCAATACTCTCTGGTGTATTCCTAGTTGGTCCGGGGTTCATTATACAGCAAGTTAGTGATTTTTTTAAACGACTAGCCATTAGCCTGTCCCCAGAAACATCTCTTGTTATAGGTTTTTCTTCCCAGAGTTATGATATCCAATTTGTGATTAAGGCCATGTGTAATTGCAGCAATTCCCAGAACTTGGGACAGTCTGTGTTGCGCTATGTGTCTCCAAAGTCCA
This sequence comes from Esox niger, assembly GCA_016801105.1. Classification (NCBI taxonomy): domain Eukaryota; kingdom Metazoa; phylum Chordata; class Actinopteri; order Esociformes; family Esocidae; genus Esox; species Esox niger. The sequence continues at coordinate 111,158 of JACXGJ010000667.1, forward strand.
TGATGCCATTCTCATGCTGTCACCAAGCCATCACAAGGAGTTGCTAGAGCGCGATAAAGCAAGGCACCCATATACACTCACCAAAAGGATTATTAGGAACACCTGTTCAATTTCTCATTAATGCAATTATCTAATCAACCAATCACATGGCAGTTGCTTCAATGCATTTAGGGGTGTGGTCCTGGTCAAGACAATCTCCTGAACTCCAGACTGAATGTCAGAATGGGAAAGAAAGGTGATTTAAGCAATTTTGAGCGTGGCATGGTTGTTG